>CM051826.1:91285149-91317649 GCA_028451465.1 Erethizon dorsatum
CTATATGTTGTTTCATTAATGATCTTTATTTTACTTCCAGTAAAATAAACTAATGATTTAGTGATGACTGATGTGGTAAGAACCATATTTAAGTAGAAGTTATTTACCTGAAAGAGAAGAAATCAGATATTTGTTGGTGACTAGTAGTTGTATGGAAATAAAGAAAATTCTACTAACCTACTTTAAGACAGCTAACAATGTGAAGAAAAAAGTGTAATACAAACCCCACACGAACCCTTCTTTAACTTTGGAAAAGATGTTTTGAATAAGGTAAACTGGGTAACAGAAAGTTACGATGGAGGGCCAGGGGTCTGGAGAGAAAGTGTGCTTTTCCAATTGACAAGACCACCATGGTGCGAAGGTAATGTAACAGCAAGCAGAAGTCTATTTGGGAAAAAGACATGAGGTTTTGTTTTGTTTTGTTTTTCCTTCCAGGGAAGTTCAAGTTGCTACATTATGAATTTGGTATCTCTTGTGTGTACTTGTACTTTTAGGGAAATGGTGCTAACAGGAGAAAGGGTTCAATATTTGGAGCAGTAGCAATTCATCCACAGGGACAGAATGGCACGGTGTTCAATAGGGGAGATGGGTTTTGGAATCTGATTGCCTGGGTTCAAATCCATCTTTCACAACTGGTTGTGTTGCAGTCTCACACATGTCAACCTTTCTAAGGATCAGGGTCCTTGCAGGCAAAGGACAATCATTTGGAGGCCTAACAAGGACTGGCCAGAAAGTGTAAAGGAGACAACGAATGTAAAATGTTTAGTACAAGGATTTCATAGTAAGCACTCAATTAATGTTAGATCATTTTATTCTGATTCAGTAATACATGTCCAATAATTCCCCAAACTTAAGCAAGATGCATGCATCAGGAGCAGTGTACATGGAAGAAATAAATCTGAATGGAGAGAAAAGAAATTGCATATGAAATATTTCTTGGTGTTGTAGTTACGACAGAGCTCATGGGCAAAACTATCTTGCAACTTCTTTTGGATGCTAATGTTTCACCAGCTCAGGAGAACAAAAAGATCAACCAATTAGGTAACTTCGGGGAAAGAATGTGTGAATAATTTTGAATGACCATTACAGTTGTTCCAAAGCAACAAAACACAGAACAAAGTCTTGAGAGAAAGCACACGTTCACCAGTACAGGTTCTGAAGCCTATCGGGAATGCCTGGGAGATGCCCACTAAACTTGCTGTCTGTCATATCACTATTCTGTGATTCATTTTCAGACAATTCATTTTCAGGAAGTTCATTCGACAGAACATTTATGATAGAAATATATTAATTCTGCATTATGAATTAGTAAACTGAAAGAATAAAGTATTCAGCTATGATGCCACGGAAAGTATAGAATTTGGGAACTGGTGAGAATTTTTATATATATCTTTTACATATATATATTAAATAGTCTACTAATTTCCAGAAGTTTCTCTAGTCAGTACTTAACAAAATCAATTAAAATATGAAGTGACTTGGACATTCATCTCTTTTTAACTTGTTTGATTGGCTTACCTGATTCAAATTAGGATGTCCTAGAGTTAAATTTCCACACCAGCATGATTCAGAAAAACACCCAAATTGATATTGAGTGAATCAAAAAATTTTAGGGTAAATTTTTTTCTCTAGTATCTAGGTTTATGATTCATCTGACAGTTAGAATGATAATCAAAGTTAATAATCAATGGAAAGTTTGTGGTATAAAATATCTATAGCTGAGCAATTATTGAAACTTAGACTTTATCTACTCAAAAGTAGAAACATTTTTATTACTTTTCTAAATAAGGTGGGTTTAAAAGCACCTACCACAATATCTCAACAGAGAAAGCACTCAATAAATGTCAGATTTAAGTTTTAGTGAAATACAAATGAGTTCTTAACAGTGCCTAACACCAGTTTCAGATTTTTTATTTCACAATTCTTATTTGTGACAATTAATCCTATTGAAGGAGACATTTACATAGTGTTTCCTTTCTCTGTCCCAGTCATTGATCCCAAGTAAAGAAAGGAAAGCAATAAGCCATTGGTAAGAAAAATTAAGCATTATGACTTTGGTATCTGCTTAGGAAATAAATTAAAATAGGTTGTGGCAAAATAGCACAGGATCTCAAGAACAAGACGCTCATAGACATATATAATAAACACACTTTATCAACAATACAGTCATAATCAATACATAATAATCAAATGACAATTCAACTTCATTTCCCAACCTTAGAATCAGTCAACACCAAGGCAGCTCTCACTTATAATATTCATATTAATTCATTCTCAAAAGATTGTTCAAAAGATTAATATAAACAAATTAAAGGCTTACAGGCCCCAATTAGGATAAGAAAATGGACTCAATTTCCACATACATCATAGTGATAGAAAATTCATGAAGAACTTCATTTGGATGGAAACTAATACATTGACAGTAGTAATATCATGAAGAGTTTGGTCAAGAGACCAACAAGTTAAAACACTGGAAACTTGACAAGCTAGGAAACCAACAAGAGGATAATTAATCACAAGTTCAGAGAAGCCATTGGATGGCTCTCATCCTGTTGCTAGGCAATGTTTCTGGGCAGCAAATCTCACATTGTAAAGACCAGAACATTTTATTTTTACTTTTTCAAATTAATTTTATATATTTGTGTTTGTTAATATTTGGGTCTCTCAGCTATATATCTATGAAGCTATGGACTACTGAGATAAATATATTGACTGGATGTTAATGTCTGTGATAGCCCTCACTAAAATAAAAAGCTTACACTCACCCTGTAGTATATGATCGAGTTTGCATATAGTCATATGATAAAACCGATCGGAGAGGGGAAGATGCCCTTGGGGATGTGCTTTTATAAGTGATTAGGGAAATACAATATATTTGAAGTTGCTTAAAATATTAAAGCAAATTTAGATATGAAACTATCTATTTTGAAAATGCTAAAATAGGTCTTGGCACTAATGAAAATATCTATAATAAAAGACAAATGTAGGAAAAATGATGTTTCAAAATTTCACACAAGTATAAAAATATCTGGATTTGTATTCGATTTGGATTGTTTTTAAAGTATCTTAGTTGAACTTTTAAAATAATTATAAGGAACATCAGATGGTTGGAGAGAAAGGAAAGTGGATTGGTTGGAGTAAGAACACTATTATTTGTCAACATTTAACTGACAGAACTCACCCACCATTTAATTGTACCTCAACATTTAATTGACAGAAATCTCCCACCTGATTCTGGTCACTTGGCTGCCTCCACAACATGCCCATTGAGGAATAAAGGATGGTGATGGGTACAAGTACTTTCCAAGGATAGTTTTCAATCTCTAAAGAAGGTACTGTGTACATGGGCAGTCAAAACATAACAGGAAGTATTTCCACTCTCATTTTCTGTGCCTCACTATCATTTCCAGAAAGCATTAATGTTAGGTTATTTTTTCCTTCTTATGAAAATGTTTGATGCTAGACTGCCTGGTTTAATGTGAGATATTTCCTTACACTTTCTCCCTCTTTTTTCCTCTTGCCAATATTTTGATTGAGATCCTACACTCTTTTCTCATCCAGGCCCAGCCAAGCATGCCAAATTTCTAGTGGAGAAGATCTGGAGATGGGTTAAGGAAAGGCAGGAGGCTGAGGTATGTTGTTCAGGATGCGAAGAGGAAGAGTGAGGGACAGAACACAGGTGGAGCTCCACCACAGAGCTACAAATCGGCTCTGGGATTGAGGGAAACACAACTGCTTTACATCACAGTGCTTCCCCTTTTAAAAAAATTAACCCACTATCTCTTTATTTATAGGGAAGAATTAGGCCACTGTCTTATCAACTCTTTGTCATTTTTCCTGATTAGTAATGCATGAACTGAAGATAAACTAATTAAATTTAGAAAGTTTTCTCTTATTCTTCCAAATATAGGTAGTTGCAGTAGCTCCTTTGGTCTATTACTTTTATAATATACTAACACTTTTAGTTGATTCAAAATGTAGCCATTCACAAGACCAAACAAAATAACTCCCAAACCAAGGTTTACTTGGTGATGAGACTAGCACATAATCAATCTGATTTATTATTATATTTTTACATTTTTAGGTTCATCGCAGCTTAAGAATTTGAAGATACTTTCAATAACTAGCTTGTGTCATGCCATTTCATTGTGCTGGCCATTTAAATATTCCCTTGATATGATTTGTGAGTTTGTCTTACAGATTAACTGGAAAGATGTGAAGATCAGCACACTCATAAACACACGAATGATCCAATAAAAGGCAACAAAAAGTCCTACTGAGCTAGGCAAAAGCATTATTTCTTCCTTGTTGAAGGTATCAGCATATGTTACATCTTATGTTGCACAAGTGTACTCATTAAATATTATGAAATGTACAGCAGGCTGAGAAGCTCTAACTAGCTAGTCAAAGTCACTCATACCTGTGTGTTCGTATTTATGTCGCAGAAGGGAACTGCTTTTCTGGAATGTCTTGTCACATAAGTCACATGCATACATGCCACTCTCTGTTTTCTTGATCTTCTTTCGAGACAGACAGGAATCGGAGTCTGTCATATCATCTAGGCCTGACATGTAGTCTTGTGCTCCATCAAGCAATTCTCCCTGTGATATAATCACATAGTTCAATTTAGTCTCTTCTCTGTTTGTTCACACCAAACAACTTTGCATAAGCTGACATTTGGAGAACCTTAAAACCACTTGCTATAGATTGGTCTAGTTTAAAATTTTTTCCAAAATTTTTCCCTGAACAACATACGAGGCTTCACATTTCAACAAAAAAATACAACTATCTCTGCTATAGATGGTAGAGTTTGCTGTTTTTCAAGCACAGAGCATATCAACTCTGAAGGTGGAGAAAAACACAAATCTTTATAAAATCTTTCCTTTTTTGTACCAGAAAATATCTGTGAGTGAACATTAAACATCAGAATTTGCATATTTTCCAATATACTTTAGAAATGATCTGTAGCTGCAGAAACCCCATTTTAATTGAATTTTATATTTAGGTACAAAATGTTATTATTATGCAATCTATTTAAATGTATGTCTACCAACTAAAAGCCTCAAGCTATATTTTTATATTTAATTTTCTAATTTGAAATAGGGAATATTAATAACACTTTTTATCAATGTTCTATCTATGTTAAAACAGCCTTCAGCATTGAACAATAATGAATGTGGATCAGTAAATTATTAAATTTCTTGATATTTATTTTGTCTTGATCCAAAGGAGTGCAAACTTGCATGATAACATACCCTTCATTTGCTAGCCAACAGTTCAGTTTTCTTAGACTAGGTTTGCACTAATTAATATTAGAGAAGATTAAATAGGCTTAAATACACTTACAAAAAGGGCAGATGTACTGTAAATTGGAATACTGCAACAGCTGTTACAGAGGTGCACTGCCTCTATGCTCCTATTTTGCAAGCAAGGATTATCCTGCATAATGCTAAAACATACCTGCTTTCATATTCGAAAAACCATAAATTATTCACAAATGTGAAGATTAGGTAATAATTCATGTGGAATGTGCAACATATTTTTAAAAATACTCTTCAAATAAACTATTCACTATAAAACAAGTTCATCAAATTGATTTATATATTACTTGCAGGTTGTGAACCTCTTTAAAGCAGTTGTCTGTTACACATTTTAACTTTTCACATCTAGGGAAATCCTATCAACTATTGTTACCAATGTATAATTCTAAAAGAAGGTGAATATTTATTTCTTCTTTATGTTTGTCTTTTTTTTTTTTTTTTTAAAGCAAATGTGCTTACAAGATACAATGTTTCAATGTTTTCATCTATTCATTTTCCTAGCCCACTTACAGTTTTGGGTCCACATTAAAAACCTCTTCTATTTCTACTGATACTTATCATCAAGATTTTTTCCTTACAGACACATACTCTACGTGTGTGTGTGCCTGTGATACAAGAGTATGGAACCCAGGACCTCACACTAGTGTTCCATCGCTGAACTAAATCCTCAGCCCAAGTATATAGTTACATCTTTCTTCACACAAACAGACATGACTTGTTACCTGAAATCCTTGTTTCCGCTGGTACTTTCTCCTTTGCTGCATGTCAGCAAAAGTAGCTGCTCCAGTTGGGTAGGTATAGGCCATATGTGGTAGGAAGCTCATCTGATCCAGTCCCGGGTATGGTCGTAGCCCAGGAATACTGGTCTGGACTGGCGGCATGAAAGTGGCAGGGGGAAATGCGCTTTGTGGTGGAAGAGCTGTGTATAAAGGTTTGGCACTAAATGGATTCATGCCGAACACTGGGTTAGTGCTTTTGTTGTCCAGATTATTTGAATTTGAAAACTCTTTCTTGATAAAAGTCAAGTTCAGAGGCTCATCTGAATTTTCAGATGATGAAGAAACACTGTTGTGGTCTAAATTTATGCTACTAGCTTTTGTTTTGTTCTTTGTGGCTATAATACTTTTGGGTTCTTTCATTTGTTTTGGTAATGACAAGTCCAAAGGCTCAGCCTGGAGCTCCTCAGAGGAGAAGCTGTTTGGAGTGTACGAACTACTGTGGGAGTTTTTAGAAGATGTGGAGGAAAGATTTAACGGAGAAGGAGTGTTACTCCTTGAGTGGTCCAATTTTTCAACCGGTTTAATATTGGTAAAATGGGAAGATTTTGTTAGCCTGAGAGGAGGATCACAATTCGTAACACTGTTGTGGAGTTCTGCTATAGATGGTGATGTTATGGAGTCCATAGGTTTTACAGGAGACCTAGGTAATAAAGAGTCTTTTGTGGAAGGGTTACTATTGGGAGCTAACGGCTTGGAATTCCTTTCCAGTGATGGTGACCTGGAATTTGAATACTGGTAGACTTTTCGTTGTTCAAACCATTCCTTCACAAATTCCTGAGGAAGGCCCACAGCAATGGAAATTTTCAGCAGTTCATCAGAGTTGGGCTCCATGTTCATAGCATAGTATGCTTTGAGTACAGACATGTGGTCCTTGTATGGGTTGATGGGGCTTGTCAGTCCTTTCTCAGAAAGTACAGATGACAAGAGGAGGGCTTTATTATCCACGAAAACTCCAGCTTTGTTGGGGACTATGTTTTCATGAGGTTGTAGGACTGCCTTGATCTCTTCATTCATCTTACAAAGATAACGTTCATGCTGATGCAAGGGAATGGGGCCAGGAAAGCTTTCTTTACAGAACTGGCATGAAAATGGAGTGGGTATGTTGTGGTTCTCAATCATTTTATCATCAGTGACCAAATCCATTAAAGTACGTAGCTTCTCTTTCTTTATATTACTGATCTGTCTCCTTGAGTCAGTAGTTAAGCTCTGGAGGCAAGCTTTGGCTTCATTGACTTTTTCTAATGTATAGTCAATAATACTTTTAGTGGCACCATTGTGACTCACAACTGGAAGACCGACCGGTGGAATATTAGGAGAAGTAACTCCTTGTTCCTCAGGTTGAGAGCATGGATCTTTCATGTGATAACCTTTCAACTTCGAAATTTCTTCAGCTTTGCAGTCCATTTTTTGCCTGGAAACCGTATTGTCCACAATCTGTAGAACCTTTTGTACCTCACTTAAATTACTATTCATTGTGGGAAATCCAAGTAAAGGGGCTTCCATCCCTACACCTAAGTGCTGCATTGGACTCTGAGCAGATGGATGAACACCTAAAGGACTGGTGGCTCCAAGCCCACCATTCATAAAGGGACTAGTGCCACTAAATCCATGTGTGGCCATAAGAACTTTGTAGTCATTAAAGTCTAGTGGTTCTGTTTTAATTTTAAGTAAGCCTGTTTGTTCAGACATACTAAGTGGTTTTCCATTCTCCAACTTGTTTCTTAACTGAGTAATGGCTGAATTAGTGGGAGAAGAAGAAACGGAATTAGGGGAGGAACCCGTCTTGATATTGTTTCTCATTCGACCATTCACAGAGATTAAACCAATACATTTCTTGCTGCTGATGTGCGAACTGTAGGAACCAGAATGGGAGAAGCGTTTCTTGCAGTTTGGGCATTCGTAAGGTTTTTCACCTGAAATGATAATTAAAATTAACATTACATTTCTTTGATTGGTTAACAACTGTAGATGTCTACAGAGACAAGAATCTGTGAAACCAAGTGAAAGGAACACAATGGGGTTACCTCTACATTCTAGGTGCTTAGATTTGAATTATGTGGCTGTAGCTGTTACTGGGCTTTATCTGTCCTGGGCGGACATAATTCAAGATGTTAGCAGTGGAGGGTGAAGCCTATCTATGGTTTTTTTTTTTTTTTTTTTGTTCAGCTAAGATCCCAAATCTTGTTTTGCCATCGGCAGCCTCCTATTTAAACAAGAGTGTCAGATTAATGTGTGGTCAATAGCACAATAAAGATGTCACAGTATTTAAAGGGAAGTGTAGCCATGGTTTTAATCAACTCTGTTGAGATTCCATTGATTCTACCAATCCAACTAGTTCTATGAATAGCATCCAATTTGGTAATAAAATGCTTGGCAGAGCTATCAAACTAGTTATAAAGAAGAAATCTCAGTGGTAGGATATTGGTCTGTGATACACACAGCTCTCAGGAATCAAGGAACATTTATCATACCCAGCTCTTATCCAAAATTCTTTTTCTTTTATGATTAGGTATCAAAAACGAATATCCTTCAAAATTTGCCATCTGAGTTTCTTCAGGTCAAAAATATTTAATCTGGAGAAAGGATTCTAAAAGGACTGAAAAATAAATAAATAAATAAAAGGACCGAAAGGAACCTCTAGATTTGGTAATAAATCAAAGGCTTTGCAATTTTTAAGAAGGATAAGCACTCCTTTTTATACGACAGTGCTACTGTCTTACAGTGCTACAGTACCATAAGTCTCATGAAGGCACACAGAGTTTCTGAAATAAATGCATAGTTCCAAAAAGCCACAAACAGGATTGTGTAAATTTTAAACAATCCTTAAGAGCTTCTTTAAGGAAACAAAATGCAGATGTGAGCACCAGCCCCTGTGAAACTCACCACTGTGAATTCTCAGGTGCTCTTTCAGATGGTGTTTGTACTTGAAGGCCTTGCCGCACTCTGTGCACTTGAATTTGCGATTACCTGCTCCTTGGGTTAGCATTTGGTGCTATAAAAGAAGGACTGACATCAGTTTTGTGCAGGAGAAACAAAGCAAAATTGGTTACGAACATTTTTTAAAGGTCTCTCTCTCTCTCTTTTTCTTAGACAGGCCAAAAGGTTTGAGTGCATGCTTATTTATTTTTCTAGTCTTTTGGAATTGAAATAAAAGTGGTAATGTTAGTCATAAAATTGGAACAAACAAAAAAAAGTGCTTTCACATGTTCATCCAACACTTGCTTTACAATTATTTCTGCAGTCTCTTTTTCAAATGTTTCTTTGACCCATTGGAGATGAGAAAGTATAATTATAAAGATGTTTGTGTTTCCCTGTGTTTTGTGCAGGATCTAAAATCTGAAGATTCCCTGTTAAAATGCAACTGTTTCATCAGGGAAAAAACCAGCTCTTGAAAATTCTAAATAGTGTTAAACAAACTATACACGTATAAAAATTTTATCATATTTTCTGTATCAGGCTAAAAGTGTATCTTACTTATACTGAAGCAATCTGTAATTTAAAGAACAGTAAAAAAATTCATCCTCTCCCACAAAAAAACTCAGAAACAAGGCTTGACTACAAATATTTTGCTACATAGTTAGCATGTTTAAATATTCCATTCATTGTGCTGGCGGCACATGTAAACTCTGTTTTCCTGAGGTCCTGCCTATCAGATTTGATTCATTATCAAACATAAGAGACAACATCTTGGGTTATAGCTGCTTGAGCAGTTTTATCACAGGCCAGTAGGAAAGACTTCAACGACTTTTCATTCTCCTTTTTAGTAGTGTACAAGGGAGTAGGGACCAAAAGAAGAAAAAAAAAAAAAGTTTGCTGAAAAGACAAGTTAAAAGCAGCAAAGATATAATCAAACACAGCTGACCTTTTTGAACAAGGGGAAAAAAAGCAGTGAGACTTAGAATTCTGGAAAAAAGTCATCCACTCTGGATGCTCAAGGTAGGAGGTCAGCCTTTTTCAAGCAGCAGTGACACAAAAGCCTTTTGCAAAAAGACAGCAGAGAAACGGTATGACAACTGCTAGGGTGTGCTGAATCTTCCCACATTCCTAGTGAGACAGATGGTGTTACATGGGACACAGGGAGGTTTGTTCAAACAGCAGCAACCTTCAAAGATCAAGCGGAGCCCAGCCCGCCGAGCGCCATTGAGGGACCAGCGCTCATATGTTGCTGAGTTGCATAAACAAACAGCAACAGCTGCTTTGTCTCCCCCCACAGCCCTCAGAGGACTACTATAAACTTTAGTTGTGCCACTGTTAATATGATACAATCATTTTAATTTACTAATTGTAAATGCCATGAGCAAATGAGGGGACTTTTCAACACCAAAGCTACCATTCATAATGCGCCAACACAATCACACTTCTGCATGTGAAATTTAAAGCAGTTATGCTAGATAAATATCTAGCCCTGTTCTTTTCTTCCTAGAGTTTTTTTTTTTTTTTTTTTTTTTTTGCATAGAAGCATGGGGAAGATTAACTCTTACATAAGTGTAACTATGCAAGCATACTTTTAAAATAACTGATCTTTGAAAAACCTTCAGGTGACAAGTTCAATCAGAAAGAAATTGAATGATTTATATGAGCTATTATTTTAAAATAGTAAAATTCCATAGTATAGTATCATCATCGTTTGTGTTGGCTTATTCTTGTTTTCCTTATTCAAAGAAAATAAAGCCTACAAGGAAAAAAAAAAAGAATTTTATATAGAATATCACGGTTAATCATTTTTAAAACAGATAAGGAATCAAGGCTTATATAAGGCAATTCCAGATCTGTAGGGCCAGTTATCATGACTTATGGTACACCATTTCTGTTACCATCCAAACACATCATAATATCAATTTGCAGAGTCAATTCTCCTAGGAGGATGGAAAGAACAGTTTTGCTGAAACATTTAAAGGATGCTGTGAATCAATCCTATTCAATCATTTTAAGGATTTAAGAAGCTATGCATACCTACTCAAGACAGAGCTCTTATTTTTAAGATAAATAAGCCAAAAGAAGAATAGCAATTTAAACATTTAGCTACAAATAGGCACATCAAGACAGGATCATTTAAAGAGTACATCCAATGTTTAGTATTAATCTAATTTATTTTATATATACATAATTTATTATATATTCTTTTTATTTTATTTCAATAATTAGATTTCATAAACTCATAGCAGCCTGTAAAAATAAAGTAATCCAAAGTGTTATATGACAAATGAAAGAAATACATTTTTTTACTATGACTTAGATCCTATATAAAAAAAAACTATGTAAAACTAGGTGAAAAATGGAATTAAAATTGCTGAGATGTTTAATAATGTATAATTAAAATGCTACAATTTCATTCATTTTTTGTGGAACATAAAAATGAAACTAAAGTCGAGTTAAAGTGCAAATAAAATTTCTAAATTAGAAATTAACACACTCATTCGATCGTGAACATAAGACTATTAAATCATATTAGAAGAGACCATCAAAAAATCATTTAGACCTCAATTAAAGCTATTACCATTAAAAGATCTGCATCTTCAAAATGCCATGAAAAATTAATAATGATTGCCAATCAAAGCAATATCGTTTCTCTAAGGGGTTATTATAGAAAGAAATCACTTAAAACCAACCCCCCACCTGATCTGTCCCTGGCTTGTGCGTCACCATATGCCGCTCGAGCTGGGTGCGGTAGGCAAACGTGTAGCTACAAAGAGGGCAGGAGAAGTTCTCCTCATTCTTCTCGTGGCGGTACTTGATGTGCTCCTTCAGTGATGTCAGGCGCTTGTAGCCCCGGTCGCAGTAGGGGCAGGTCAGCAGTTGGGCAAAAGCATCTGGAGTTCCAGGTGGCAGGTCTGCAGCCGAGAGGCAGAGAGAGAGAGATGCGGGCCAAAAGGTCAGTAAATCAATGGCAGCTAATGGGCTGACTGCCCGGGATGGTATGACAGGAATCACTGCAATCTGCTCCACCAGAGTGCCATCATTGCCCCGGCCTCTTCGCACACCAGTCCCCTTGCACAGCCAGGGCAGACTTGTAGGAATCAGCTCACACCACGCTTGAAAATTAATTAATTACTTGAGCTTTTGAGGGGAGGACTTTAACAGCTGATAAATGAGGAAGTTCTCTTCAGGTGACTGACAGTTGCTATGAAACCTTTACGTTTTACTCAGGAATACACAACATGAAGGAGATTTTTAGGTGTCAGTAGAGAAGAACAGAATGGTGAGGGTCAGTGTTTTGAAACATTTTTTTTTCCCTCCAAAGTAAAATATTTCAGAAAGATAGGAATACATGTAGATATTTTTATATTTTAGAAATGGGCGCTAATTGTTCTTGTTCTTTATTGGATGTACAAATGACACGAATTTGCTGACAAAAAATTTCACAATACCCTAAAATTACAGTTCTAATCTTTGCTCATGAAATTCCATGCCTCAGCAGCTGTTCCTCAAATTTTAAGGTAAACACGCAGGCATGTAGTGCATTTGTAATTGTAACAGCTGCAGAGGTCAGTGTAGTGGCTAAAAATGAATTACGGCCTCACCATTTTCTTCTTGCCCATTGGCCTCTGGCGTGCCAAGGCGAGACAGCTCCTCAGGGGCTTCTGGGTAAATAATGGCTGTGTCACTGCGCTGAAGGTATTCCTCAATGCTGACTGCATGGCCATCGCGTTCTTCCAGTTTTCTTTTGGCGAAGTATTCCTCAAAGTCTGATGTGCAATTTGCATTCTTAACTGAAATCATAAAAAGAAAAGAAATGTCTTGTCAGGGCTTCTTCTTCAGAGCCAAAGACCATCTACATCATTGTTAGTAACAAATGCTGACTTGCAATAAGTCTACAAATCCCTGGTCTATTTGTAAGAAGTGTAGAAGATGACCATTTGTGGATTTAATGCTTATTTTCATAATATATGCAAAAGGAGGATACTTTGCCTTAAGGATAATAGGCACATTTTATTCTTTTTTCTTCTGAGATTATTAGTCCACATAACCCACAAAAAATTTAAAGGAAATTTAAAAGGCTTTTGGTCAAAATTAAAATATCTAAGATCTTTTTTCTAAGACATTCTAAACATTCTCATCAATAAACATGAGAGATAATAGAAGCTCAAAGCTACTTTAATGGTCTATATAAAACTTTCTTCTCTTTTTAAGAAAAGTATATTCGATTTCTTATTGTCCACTAAACATCCCTAACTACAGATCCATCTGGTTGCTAAATATAAGCTTTTAACTCTCTACCCTCTAAACATCACAGCCAGCCAAGACTACATGGTCTGAGACAGATGTGAAAGGACAGATATTCCTAGAGAAATAGGAGTGTGATTTTGTTTAAAAAAATCACAGAATGTGGCAGTTTATCTTTTCCTATAATTTCAATCTTTAGCTCATGATTTTAAGACTGCTAAAAATAAAATTAAGCACACAGCTGATAGAAATAAAAGGTAACAGAGGGTGTTAAGAAAGTAATGATACTGCTGTGTGATTTTGATATGATTTTAACTTCTGTAATTATGTCTCTAATCCCATGAAATGAATAGTAGTTGTAAACCAATTTTAACAACTTGTGTCATTGCATATTTGAAACCCCTAGGTGTGCTCCTGAAATTAGTTGTGACTTAAATGTCTTAAGTAAAAAATTGTATGCATAAGACAGAGTTGGATGAGTAGTTGCTATATTATTCTATTTAATAGGTGAAAAAAGTGCTTTGTTAGTACAACAAATGGTGGAATCCTACTATCACAGTTTTTGGTTTTTGGTTCCACTAGATCCTTCACCTTACTTTCTCTGCCACAAACAATATTGGAGTATTTGTCATATTAATTTTTCTTGGCAAGTTGTGGCAGAATGATCTTCAAGCAAGTCTATTTATGTATTTACTTGGCTTTCATGATTAAAAACTTGTGGATTTCAAATAAGAAGAACAGACATTAGGGGCCGGCGAGATGGCTCAGCGGCATAAGCGCCTGCCTTGCAAGCGCGAGGGCCCGAGTTCAACTCCCAGAACCCACATACGAAAAAGGGGCCGGTGATATCGCTCAGAGGCACGGATGCCTGTTGGCGCGCGAGGTCCTGAGGTCGACCCCCCGGTACCCACAAAAAAAAAAAAAAGAACAGACATTAGACCCTACCATTCATGTTGAATGTCCTATATGTGACAGGCACCATGTCTTGCTCTGGTAAGTAAAGAACAGATCTGGTCTCATTCTTCAGGAAGCCATGAGAAAGATCAATACAACTGATATTATCTTAAACTAAACACATCATTACTAGTGCCCAACCTAGGTATTGTGAAAGAAAGTTGTGTAGTAGTATAAAAAGAAATAACAGAGGGACTTGATGGGGTCCAGAAGATCAAGAAGGCTTTAAAGGAGGATGCATGAAGTTAATTCACACTAGAAGCTAGGAAATGGAGCATGTGTAATGTGGTGACTAGAAGGAGCATAGTCATTTCATGAACCAAAAGGGGAGTGCCGGAGTGCCAGAGTAAAAGTGGAACCTTAGGATGTAAGGGTGGAAAGGCAAGTAGGAACCAGTCCATGTAGTAGCAATAGCCCTGTTCAGGATTTGGATTTTATTCTTAGAGAAGCAGGAAGCCATTGAAGGGTTTTAAGTAAGGAGCAGGGTTGGATTAAATGATAATTCTGATTACAGTACTGTACAGTATAATAGGGACTGGACTGAGAGAAAAGTAGATTCTGGGAAACCAGTAAGGATGCTTCTGCCCTAAATCAGGCAAAAGATAAGGGTTAACGAATTAGTTGATGGAGATGGGAAGAAGTGGCTGGACTTGAGAGGTATTTAAGAAGCAAAATCTCTAAGACTTGGGGAAGGATTAGGTTTGCCAAGGTGAGAGATGCTAGGATATCCCCCTCAAGTTTAGAATTTCCAATGTGAAGGGTGGTTAGTGATATCCACCAAAGCAGGAAAGAATTCTAAGAAGACTTGAAACTATGGATAAATGCATGCGATCAAATTTTTTAAAATGGGAAGAACTACACTTTGTGGACTATGAAACTAAATACTAACAATCCTAAAGGCAGTAATCTCAAACCTTTCTCTTTTGATATTCCAACTACTGTTAAGTTTTTGTGGTGATTCTAAGTCAGTGATTATAAGACCTATCTTTTCCTCAAAAATAGATTTGGACTGTGAGCAGTGGATTAAAAGGTTACACCTTGAAATTTTGCTTCAATCTTTTCTTATCTGGATTTAATAGAAGAATAGGAACATTAGTTAAGATCTCATTTCTGCTGCTGTATTCACAATGCTATGATGATTTCCAAAGGGTACTGATTGGTGGTGATTGTAATGATGTCATTTAACTTGCATCACTGAGTCCTCAGGGAGTACGCAGGAACTGCCAACTATTTGTGCATTGTTTCAGATCATCAAAATAGCTTCAAATCCACCAAAAATCACCTTTTGCTTTCAGTGACATGAAAACATAAAGGAGAACAAAACGATGCATTCAAGAGGAACATCTTTTGAATGACTGGTCTGACTTTACCAGTGACTGACTTCTTTTTCAGTGCTATAGGAGTGGACAGTTACGCAACAGTTCCTTTCTGAATTCATACCTACTAGAATATAGTCAAACGTGTAAGACACGATTTATTTGTTTTTCAAGAACATTGTTTCACTTGATGACCCTGGTGTAACCTAGTAAACATAGATGGATGTACATTTAATATCCTAATTTTATCTTGATATTTCAGCAACTATTTGAATTATCTGGCTATCTTTGCATGAATTTTCATTTGCATATGAATGTTTCCATCAGAAATGTAATCAAATGCAAATTCAATTGGATTTGCATTAATAGCCTTTGGGCTTAAAAGGAAAGAAAATTCTGATTTTTCTGGATAGGCCAACCAAACTGCATCTAGATACACTTCTGGTGTTTGGAGAGGCAATTCAATTGATAGATCAAATTTGGCCATGGTAGATTTCTATGTCAAGTGTAATGGGGACAAAAGACATCAAATCACGAGCTTTCCTTAAGGGTCATCTTTGATCATCTTTGTATCCTGATTATTGCTATTTCTATAGCTTAGAAATTAGTAAGCTCTCAAAAAATCATTTATGAAACAAATGTGGAACACATTACATCTTCAACATTGAACTTAATGTAAAAATCTTTTAGCAAAAGAAAGTATAATATAAAATACCAATAGCTGGCTGTGGTGGTACATGCCTGTAATTCTAGCATTTGGGGAGGCTGAGGCAGGAGGTTAGTAATTTTGAGCCTACCCTGGGCAATATAGCAGCAACTTAGAAAGACTTTATCTCAACAAATAAAAAACAGGGCTAGTGATATAGCTCAGTGTGAAGGCCCTGGTTTCCATCCCTAGTACACACATATACACATATATATGTACATACATACATAGGATACCTACAGCTGACTTAGGGACTCAGGCCCTAGCTCCACTGTCAATTCAGAGAATTGTGGAACAATGTGATATATTGTGTAATAGTGATCATAAATACTTGCAAGAGTTGGAAAGGCCTCAAAACAGATTTCATGAAGAAGATGCCACTCTATAATAAATCTATTTACTCCATTAGATTTTTCTTCTCATGGTATAGATATGCTATTGATTATGTATCTTGTATTTCTAGAGTCACTTAAGTGATTTAGAGTTGAACTTTCCATGAGCTAGGTATAACCACCATGAATATAACAGAGTTTTTCCTTGGGTTCTTTTTCCTGTGGATACTCATCACATATGGCTTTTCTTTCTTTCTTTCTTTTTTTTTTTTAATGTGGGTACCAGGAGTCAAACTCAGGACCTTGCGCTTGCCAGGCAGGCGCTTATGCCGCTGAGCCATCTCACCGGCCCCATATATGGCTATTCTGTCTAGGACTGTAACAGCTCTTGCCTAGGAGTGGCTCTGCACATCCCTATTGCTAAGCCCTACATTACCCAAGGCAGCTGCTGTGTTATACGTGTTCCTGCTGCCCCAGCCACAGTCGATTACCTGTACCTGAAGTGAGCCAGTCTCCAAGCCAAACCAATGATTAGCTCAGGGGTGGCCAGTGGATCTAATTCCATTCAATGAATCCCTTTCCTATGACTTTAGGACTTTGTTCCAAAAAAGAGTACCAGCGCACTCCCCACCACGCCTCCAAGTGACTGCAGATGAGAGATACACAATGAAGGACTCGATATTTTCCACCTAGAAAAGGAAGCTTTAATGAAGAGAGAATAAAGCAGACAGCAGACAGGATGGCACATCCTGACGATCCATTTCTGGCTTTATTTATTCTTGAGGCCGAGCTGCACCTTCCGGGGGCTCTGTTGTTAACCCTCTTCAGATTCCGTGAGACAAGAAACTTCCTTTTCTACTTTAAGCTACTTAGTGTTTCAGTCTCTAAAAACCAAAATCACCATGTTATAGTGCTAGAACAAATGATGAGATTAAACTGGTTACTCTCAAAACTGTTGGGCAGGATGAAGTTTAGATTGTATTTGGAAGTCTGTATTTTTGTTTTGACAAAGATTTTGTAGTACTGTGTAGTGGACACAGGAATGAGGCAGAACATTTGCTAGAAAGTTATAGAATTCCCCATTGCATTTTTCCAGTATAAAATCAACCTCATTTTCGTTCTTTCTGTAATCCTCTTCACTCCCTGGTCTCCTTGGAAGAACTGCCAAAACACACTGACAAAGGATATTTGCATGGTATTTATCACCTACCATAGCAAAAATCCATGAGAAATCTCAAGTCATTTCTTCTCATACTTTCTCCAGAGATTTTGCATTTAGTCCTAAAATTTACCCTAATGTCCTGCAAATATCTCAACCTTCCCTAAGGTTAAGTAAAATTTTCTCTATAGAAAAAAAAAATCTTCATTAATTAAAAATGTTTCCTCATGGCCATATATATTTTAATATTGTTAGGGAAACTTTTAGATCACTTCAAGTAACGGAAGTCTCAATTTTCTTGGAAATATGTTAGTCACTCTTACTAGTATTGCTTATTAATGATACTTTCATAAATTCCCGTGTGTGTCTTAGATATATATTGATACTTAAAAAACAAGCAATATTAACAGAACTCTAAATTTTAAAAAAAAATTGATTGCTTCCCATAATTGCATTGTTTTATGATACTTTTTTCTTCTGGTAATGGGGATGGAACCCAGGGGCTACTCACCACTAAGCTATATCTCCAGACTTTTCTTTTTCTTTTTTCTTTTTTCTTTATTTTATTTTTTATTTTTTGTGCGTACTGGGGGTCGACCTCAGGACCTCGTGCGCCAGGAGGCGCCCGTACTGCTGAGCGATATCACCGGCCCTTTTTTCATATGTGGGATCCGGGAGTCGAACTCGGGCCCTCGCGCTTGCCAGGCAGGCGCTTATGCCACTGAGCTATCTCACCAGCCCTTCTTCTTATTTTTTGAGACAGCATCTTCTAAGTTGTTACATTACCCAGGCTGGGCCTTGTAATACTCCTGCCTCAGCCTCCCAGAGTGCTGGGATTACAGGTATGTGCCACCATGCCTGGCTTAGGATACTTTCTTAAAGTTACTTAAAAAATAGGTTTCACTTAGTGTTTACAGCTTTAATTTAACTATAATGTGGCCCTGATACTTATTCCTTCTCCTTTTCTGTCTCCTTTGCCATTTGTTTTCTTTGTAACAGTATTTGCTAGTATAGGAAGTAAATACTCTTATATTATGGTTTAGTATCTTGCATGTTTTGAATTTTCATCATAAAATGAAAAAATAAATTTGGATATTTTTGTTAATCCATTTTAATAAACTTCAAAATGAATATATAATTATTTTGGAAAAGAAAACATATTGGAGTGTCCAGAAGAGCTCCGTTTATTAAAAAAAAAACTGAGTAGAATCATTCATCCAACCCTTTAATGATTATTTATTGAACACCTACTAGTGCCACTTGGGATGAGGACATGAGATTGACTGATAATTTTTCTTTTCATATTTCTGTGATTCTCATATTTGGAGACATACAAAAATGGTTTTAATTCTGCAATATACAAATACATGCAGGTGTAAGAAGGGATCACATAATCACACATATATAATACTATACTTCCTCAGTGTAATGTAGAAATTATGTATTTATTATATAATTGAGCTTTTATGCACCTTATTATGTGAAGCCACCATTCAGATAGGTAACAGTATTCCCCATCTGTTTGAAAACCAGTCTGTTCATAAATATTATAGATGAAAAAATGACACAGAAAATTATATTTAATTTTGTCATTTGTGTGGAAATTTTTAGTTTAAAGAAGCACATACTCAGCATTTGTTGAAGTCTATAAATTTTCATGGCTACTTTGTTTAAAGTTCACTAATGAATGTAAGTGTTTCATTATTAAAAATGCATGGGTACAGTTTTGCAGAAAGTTTCCAAAATATATATTGGCACTAGATATCTAAAAGCACCCATGAGGGGGCAGCTAATCTTTTGCTCATCACACAGCTAGAGGGGCAGCCTCGCAGAGCCTCTGACTGGTACAGATGCACGGAGAAAGTCAAGGCAAGATCCTGCAGGGCAACCAGAAAGTTTTCTTCTCTTGCTGGGAATTAGTACAGTGTCTGGGCCAGACTCTCCGCCCCTGCTCTGATGGGCTTTCTCTGGGAAACCCATGTTCAGAGACCAGTGAGAGCTCACGTGGACAGGGCTTTAGGACAGAGAGGTGAAGAATGAACAGGGGTGGGACTCTAGAGTCATCTGCAGGATCAAATATCTCTTGCAGCAGCCAGCCGGAAGCAGCCCAGTCAGGGACAATGTCTAATTTTAAAGTTAGATTTTATAGTGATGGATTGTGAATATCAAGATTTAGTGACAATTACTAACCCTTAGACAATTGTGATTACAATGTATCAATACAGAAACATACAACCATGACTTAAAAAAGAAATTCAGTGGCCAGTGAGATGGCTCAGCGGCATAAGCGCCTGCCTGGGAAGCACGAGGCCCTGAGTTCGACTTCCGGTACCCACACACGAAAAAAGGGCCGGTGATATCGCTCAGCTGCACGGGCGCCTGCTGGCACGTGAGATCCTTAGTTCGACCCCTGGTACCCACAAAAAAAAAAAAAAAAAAAAAAAAAAATCAAGTTAAACAATATACACTCACCTGTCCCTTTCTGTGTAATTCAAAATTTTTGGAATCAGTGTATTACCAAAGGAGACACTCAGATGATTTTATTCTATTTTACAGGGGTTTATGAAGTAAAGTGATTTTGGCCAACAGTTCACCACTCATTTCACACGCTTTTTGTAGGGAGACACACAACAGTCGGTAGTTTGCTCTAGGACATTCAGTGATTTTTAAAATGTGGTCCCCAGGCAGTGGCATCAGAGTTACCTAAGAACCTGTTCCAAATGTACATTCTTGGGGCTCCTTGTAGTCAGCAGTCTGTGTTTTAACAAGCCTTTCGGGAAACTCTGAATCATGCCAGTTTAAGTACCACTACTCTAGGCATTTAGTCTTTTACCTCATGTGGCTAAATACAACTGAGTAACATGCTTTTGAGGAAAAGTACGGAATAATTTCGATGGCACATAACCTTCCTATCTCAACTGGAGTTCACAGCCTCTTCTTCACTTACTGAATATCATCTGCAAATCTCAATTGTTGATATTACCACATCCCACAGAAAACTTTCCTTTACGTGCTTATGACCTCACAGAGGCACAGGCCGTGTCTTACTCAGCCTTGTATGATCTGGGCCTAGCACATTGCCTGGGACACGGCTTTTGCTCAATAGTTGAATGATTAGACCAGGTTTGGGGCCTTGGACTCCTCATTTTATCTCAGTTATTTTATGTTTTTGAATTTCAGATGCCTCATCTATAAAATGAGCCAGGGTGTGCTTTCTAGGATAGCCTTAAAGTTCCAGAATTCCATCATTTCAATTAATGAATTATTATCAATTTACTTTTTATTCACTCACTAAGCCCAGAGAGTTTAATCTGTATTCTTTTCAATTAAAAACTCAAAGCAATACAGGTTTCTGATAGAGGAACTATGATATACAAAAATTATGAAAAGATATTTTGTAGGTGCCTGGAAACCACAGGCAACATCACAAGGAAAACAGTGCTTATTAAATATTTGTCAACTGAATGAAGGAGGTACTCAAGAAGCTTGGGCTATTCGTTATTTCTTGTGGGAACTCTTGCTGTGAAGTGGAGATAGCTGCTCCTAATCACAAACAAAGCTAATAAAACCACAGCGTTCATTAGCCAGGAAGTGAACAAGCTCTTCTTGGTGTACACTGATTATGGTCTGAACATGACCAATTCCTGTGTACCCTGTCAATTGCTACTTCTGCTTTTCTCTTCTTTCTCTCTTTTACTTTTAAAAGCTCCATGTATGGAATTCACTTTAAAAAAAAATTAAAACTGCTAATTCCCTTGGTAGATATCTGACTGAATGACAAAACTCTTTTAACCTATAAACATGAGACAGATAAAAACAAGGAGAAAACAACATGCTTTCAAAGTCTATGGCTCCCTCCTTGTTAAGTATTTAGGTACTAATTGAATTATCTGATCTTGTACCATTCATTGATTAACACTACACTTCCACTCAACTCTTACTGAGAAACACCTTATAATCAAATTTGTGTGGTTTTTGCCCATGTAAGAAAGCTAGTTACTATACCTTTTTTAGTTTAAGCTCCATGTAAGATAAATAAAAGGAATTATTAAACCTAGAGGATAATAAATAGAGGCGTAAAAACATTTTTACTCTTTTCCCCACTTTCTTCAAGGTTAAGGACAGAATGCACCAAATTTTGCTCACACAGGCTTACTGGCTGCTAGCACTATCACTAATATTACCAAATCAGAGGAGTTATGCCTTGTACCCCTATCTTTCTTGCTCAATCTGGATCTAGCTCTTTACTTGGGATCCCATTGCTCTGGAGACACACTAGGAAAGGTCCTGTCAATCTGGGCCTGACTGGCATTTCTACCTGGTATTTCAGGTAGTGAAACCCTGATCCCATTCCTTCCCACTGGCTTATGCTCTGCTGTCATTCTAATGCATTCTGTGAGGTGTAATTGGGACTAGCCACATTACCAGTAGGGCCCAGGGCAAAATGAATATGCAAGGCCTTGCATTCAAAAGCCGTTAAGGATTTCAAGACAGCAGCAGCAGAGCAACCAAATGTGAGGTCCGTGTCAGCACAGGTCCCGTATGTCTGTGCAGGTCACACAATAAGAAGGCTCTGTTAGAATAGTGTGAGGCAGGCCCCCTGAAACATCCCACACCAACTAGGGAAGTCCAGCTTTTTGTTTTCTTTGTTCATGCTTCCCAGTATAATTTCACTAGAAGAAAGGGGAGGGTGGGGTAGAATCCAAAATTTCTAGGCAAATGTCCTCATTTAACAGCTGATACCAGTAAGATGCAGTGAGGTTAATGGTTCATGCAAAGTTACACAACTAATTTCGGGAAGAGCCGGATGCAGATTCACACAGCTTGACTCAACCCATTGCTCTTCCCATTGTAACACAATGACTCAGTAGGAGAAGGAGAAAGAGAGAGAGAGAGACACACAGAGAGAGAGAGACAGAGACAGAGATACAGAGACAGAGGGAGACAGAGAGAGACAGAGAGACAGAGACAGACACAGACAGACACAGAGAGAGACAGAAAGAGAGACAGAGAGAGAGAGAGACAGAGACACAGAGAGCCCCATCATTTTGGCTTTCAATCAGGCCTGATTCAATACCCTCTGAAAAAGCCCTATAAGCTGAAAAGATCACAGTGATGTTATAAATAATTCTGAATAACAGCCATAAATTATTACACTATAAATTAGTATGAGGAAAGCAAACTAAAATGCCTGTATATAGGCAGTTTTTAACTTTTGAGTCTCTTTTTGCATGTCCCTACTCTTCTGAATTCTTTTTCTTTTTTTTTTTGTGGGTACCGGGGGGTCGACCTCAGGACCTCGCGCGCCAACAGGCACCCGTGCCGCTGAGCGATATCACCGGCCCCTTTTTCGTATGTGGGTTCCGGGAGTCAAACTCAGGCCCTCGCACTTGCCAGGCAGGCGCTTACGCCGCTGAGCCATCCCACCGGCCCTCTTCTGAATTCTGTTTCGTTTTCTTTCTTTTATTTTTTTTTTAACTCGGTGATTCATAAAAATCATAAAAATTCATAAAATCATAAAAATGATAAAAATTCATAAAAATTTCATAGAAATCATAAAAGTTCTTTAGATCCTGTGCTTCAAGAAGCTTATTTAAAATTTACATTTAATATTTAAGGATTCTATTTTCCTAAATTAGGTAGTTCTTATTTTTAGTCACATTTTTAAAGTTACAAAATGAAAGTAACTTTTTTAAAAGCACCTTGCAAAGGTGAATTAGTATTAGGTATTATTCCATTACATAATTTATGGTTACAGTAAATAAAAAATGTCTCAAGCTTTCCTATTTCACATACTACTGATTTCTCCCCCCACATGTTTAATGACATCCACCCACATGCGTCCGACTTCCTCAGATTAAATGAAACTGTGCCATCCCCAGATAATACTGCATCCCTCACAGCTCTTTCCCCCTGAACTCTTCCTCCTTGTATCTGTCTTGACACGCGGAGCAAAGAGGATGGGTCAGCACATTCTTTAACACACACGACCATTTCAAACCAGTGTTACCTGTTTCACCAATTCATCACTTGTCATTTGTTTATTCATTAATTCAACAAACAACCTGTTTTTCAACCATCAACATTGTATAAACCAATGTGCCCACTGAGAGGAATGCGGAGAAAAGCAAACTCAAATCTCTGTACTCAAAAAGAGCCTCCATTCCGTAACTATAATATTTTGAAGTGTAAAGCTATCCATTTTCACCATGGGTTGCAGACCCTATTTATACAGCTCCAGGAAAATGATACCTGCCCCATGACTGTATTTTCCCAAGGCAGCCGTAACTGTCATTCTGGTAAACTTCATCCCTCGGAAGCTAGTGCATGCAGAATCCTGTCTTCATGGTGCCTTAGCTTTCTCTAGTTCAACAACATGGATGGCTGCACCTTGGTACTGTGCTAAACATAGGACAATTCCATATCACAGAACCAGAACCAGGAACTTGTCCTTGCCTTATGTACTTGCCTCAGCTTACCTTGGAACTTGAAATCATTTCCATCTCTCTCCTTAGTCTCATATAATTCTTGCTTTACCAAACTAAAATGTAGTCTAAGTTCTGTGTTCTCAAATTATCAAGTGTATCTAAGAGATTTAAATAATTATATAATCTAATTTCAGACTTTCTTTCCTGATGATGATCGAATCTCCATACACTGTCGTAGCAATTACTCTAAATCTGCACTCCTTAAGATTCCACCCTACTCCTTTTCCCTTGCTGCTCACTGATGATCTCTTTTTTCTACCTAACTAAAAGGGTGTAAATTCCTTAGACAACCTTAAACTTGACCAATTCTCTCTATCATCATACCCCTTTCTTCTATCTTACTGCTAAAAATAAAAACCACACACACACACACATGCTCAAGGAGGGACATACTCTTGTCTACTACCATGGCTACCATCTAAACCTGTTCTCTCACAGCTCTTCCAATAGCCTGCTCCACCTTTCACCCAATCTTCTTTCATAGTTTCAGCCTGTCTCTCTCTCTCTCTTTTTTGCACAGAAATATGTTTAGAAAGCTTTTTTCTTGAGGAAATTTTCCCCGAAATGTGAAATCTCCTGAAGGCATCTCTTGATTATCCATCCTATCTCCAATACAATATTTGATCTAACACTCTGTCGGAGACCCTCGACAACATTAAACAATTTGCATTCGAACTTACATAGCTTATTGTATTTCAAATAAAATATCTTATTCCACGCCTACATTATTGTAATCAATAATAATGGTTAGCCAAGATTGAGCATTTATAGCCTAATACTGTATTAAACATTTTACCATTATTCACCCAAATGAATGTAAATCCTTAATGCTCATTGTATCTTTCTTTGCTCATTGTGTCTTTCATGATGCTTAACAAAGTGTCCTGCACTTAGTAGGATCTCAAGTGACCATTTAAAGTGCTAATGAGGCTATAATCACAGTGGTACTTCAGTTCATGAACTTAATTAATTTCATGATTCTGGGGAAGACGAAAATGGCTGCAGTCAAGTTCCTCACCGGATATAGAGTTTGGATACTGAAGCAAATTTTTGCTGAATGCTTCTGTTTGTGAACCAAATTGTTTGTGAACTGAAGCATTCATGAACCAAGGTATATGTTTCAGTATTTGTTTATTGATTGTTATTCAGGGTAAGAAGAAAAAAAGATATGCATCCTGATGGTAGTCAGTTATCAACTAAGGAAAATCTCTGACAGCTTTCATCATCATTATACACAAACATTATAAATATTGCTAAATTTCCTCTTCTATAATTTAGGATGGTAGTTAAAGAAGAAATGAGTTAAAAAAAAAACTCGTGAGAGAGATGCAGGTGATTACTAGTAGCCTTTGTAACTCCTCCTTCTTAACTTTTATAATTTAATCTCATATGCAGCAGCAGAACAGTAAAAAGGATCTGTACAACTTGTCTGTGTAGTTTTCGAGGATGTCAAAGGAACTTAACTGGTGAAAGCTCTCAAAATTGACTGGTGAGTCTTTTCATTATAAATCTGTTAGATACTATTTTTTTGTTTTCTAGAGAAGTTCAATGAGGCACCATTAACACCCAGAGTGAAGAGAGGACACAGTTTATAATACATTCATTTCTTAGTGAGTAACAATAGTTTAAGGATTATGTGTAGATGCAAACAAACCAGCAAAACCAAAGCAATATGGTAAGCAGCTAACCTAGTTAGACACTGTACTAGGTACTTTTAAAATGGCATAACATTCAGTCCCTGCAATGAAGGTTTGTACATACAGAATTACTATTTCCACTTTACTGTTATAGACATGAAGGGTTATCAATTACTGTAGGAATGCAAGTTCATGTAATAAATAATTCGTAGAGACAAAATTCAAATGCAGATTATCTGACTCTAGAATCTGGAGCATTCCAAGATGATTGTCTCTCATATGTAAAATACTTTATATATTACTAGTAGCATGTTAGAGGCATGTTTAATGACTATGGTTAGAGTCTATATAGTTGGTTATTGGACAAGAATTTTCTTGTGTTGTGCAAGATTAAGAACTGAGACCTAAATTGGTCCTGCCCGATTTCAGCATTTAAGGCGCACCCTCTCCCTCCTAGCAAAAGGAGGCAAAGATGCAGGTGGTTATTAGTAGCCTCTTATAACTACAGTACTAGCTTGTCTGAGTAAACATAACTTTCTCACATTCAATGAGAAAAACATCAGGGGCCCATTTGGGTCTTGATATGCATGTGGAACTGCATTAATGCTAATGATCACATGCACCTCAGACAGATCCTTGTTACTGTATTGTGTGGGCAAACTCATGTTTGTAATGCTCCTAAATTTTTCCATTTCTCTAATCTTCTTAGAAAACAGGGGTTTTTCCACACACTCTTGAAAATTTTACCTAGTAATTTCATTCTGAATTTAAATT
Source organism: Erethizon dorsatum (assembly GCA_028451465.1). Lineage (NCBI taxonomy): Eukaryota > Metazoa > Chordata > Mammalia > Rodentia > Erethizontidae > Erethizon > Erethizon dorsatum. Next base: position 91,311,780 of record CM051826.1, read on the forward strand.
CTATTAATATCTGGATGACATTGGGTTCTTTATAAAATGATGTTCTTTGTATTTCAGAACATTATTATTTTCTTTCTTTAAAAAACAGTGAAATTATGAAATGAAAGTCTAATATAAATCAGGGGTTTCAATGCTTTATGTTGTCATAAATCAATTTTGCTGTGCTATTAATCTAACTTTGTTATAGAAAGAAAATATTGATACACTGGGCTGTTTTTCTTTGCCTTTAACAAGTTGATTTCAGGAACTTAAATCATGGTTTCACTCTAAAGATACTGACTCAATCCCTTCAGCAGAGAATGTTTTCACCTATTGTGACTTCTTTTTAAAGTTAGCGTCCATTTCATCTCCAACAAATATTTGCTATTCATTCTTTCAAAAGTCATAAAGTCTACCATATGTATTCACTGCTGTCCTCAGCACTTTGAGTCCAACGAAATAGTCTTTTCCTTAAAGCCAGTATTTCTAGCCAATGTATATGGTATCAACTTAACGACCTCAACAATGCTAAGAAGCAGATGCCATCATAGTGTACCCTCCCTTCTCAGCTGAAGAAACATCTTCATGAAATTCAGTAGGTGAAACAGGTAGAACCAACATAAAGAGGAATAATTCAACATAGTAACATTTATAGTATGCAAATTAAGATGGTGGGGTTTCAGAGAAGGAAGAGAGATTGATGTGGCGGGAGGTGTTTAAAGGTGACCACATAAGGAAATTTGAGCTAGTCCTGAAAAACAGAAGGGTGGGAAATGTTTGGATGACTAGAAGAAAGGGGTTAGGGTCTGAGGAGATAGCATGGGCAGAGATTCAGTGGTTGGTATAAATGTGATTCTTTTGATGTCATCAAGGAATTTGGTCAGATTAGAAATGAACACTGCTGGTAAGAAATGGGTAGCACTGAACACCGGACTGAGGAATGTTGGGTTTTTTTCTTACAGGCCCTAAGGAGCACTTAAGGATTCTAAGAAGGGAAGTGGACATTGAGAAAAGGGTTGCAGGAAGGATGTGGACACTACACAAAGGATGATATAAAGGCTCAAGACCAGTCAAATGTAAGGCTCTCTAGTTTGGGAGACTGGAATAAGGAGAGTGGCAGACCAGGACTCCAAAATATTCCAACCTAGAAATATGAAAAGGAAGTGCAAATGCTATTTGTCTCTCATTCATTTTTTGACCTAGATATCCCAGGATCTATGGTGTTAAAGTGATCAAAACCTCATAGATTCACTGGAGGAAGATACACTTACAGCTTGGATGGCCAAAGAAGGTCAGCCAATAGCTGGACATTGATGAGTAAGACATGGGAGGGAAGAACAAGATGGACCATTAGGAAGTAATTTCTACCAAAAAAGATGTATTATTTCAATTCCACACGTATTTACCACCCAAAAAGATGCCAGGGACAAGAAGTGGTAAGCTTATGACTGGAAAGAGATATGAACTCTCTAAAAGAGTAGAGCTATAAATTAAGGGTCACCAGCGAATTCCTAATTACCAAGTCTAATGTGTTCATTCTGTATTCTTTCAAGTGTAGTTATTTGAAGCTGTTAATTGAACTGACCATTTTTACCTTTATGGAGCTCTCTCTTTTTGTTTCTGAATGTTTACATTTTCCCTCTCTTCTCACAATTTTTTTTCTTTGAATGAATTTGACATTTCCCCCATCCACCAGGCGTCCTGGGCTCAAATATTTGTTTCAATAAATATACTTTCAATTGTAAAATCTCATAGCCTTATGATACTATCTGAATATCTTTGCATGACTCAAATTTCTATCTTATAAATTCTTACTTATTGGGGTTCAGTTCCTCATTTCCAATGAAGATTCATAAAACTCTCTTATGAAATTCATTATGTCTGAAAGACAATTCAAGATCTTTTCAAAATTGAATTCTACAGATCTAGAAATACCAAGAATGAACATATTCTAACCATGTAAATGTGTAATCTTGAACCTACTTTCCCGCCATCATCCAGACTCAGTTGTTAAGAAGTCATGTTGCTAATTTCTCCACTGTCAACCACCCAGGGTAAGATTTTTATCACTTCATACTTGAACAACTACAATGACTTCCAGCTGTGTTCTAGAGTCTAGTTTTCCCCACAGGCATCACAGTAGGATAACATGACTGAAACACTGTTTTTTGCTTTTTTAGATATTTTATATTCTTCAACACCTGACGTTAGCTTAAATGTCCAGCTTTATTTCCCCACAAGTTTCCTCTAGGACTCCTTAATTTAACCAAATCTTTTCACTCCCTATCTTCTGCATAGATACCCTCTTCCCCTTCTTGGTTCACATATTCCTTTTCTGCTAGAATGCCCTTCCCCATTCCTTCATAACTACTGAAAGTGTACTTGGTCCAAATTCTACCTCCTTTATAAAACCTTATGTGAATTGCTACCCCATTGGATCTTTCTAATTTCTATAATTCTAATAATTATTGGTCCTATAATTTGTTGCATATTTATCACATGTTTTCATAATTTTTTTTATGTGTATTAAGCTCGTCTTCCAGATTAAATAAAAAAAACCGTATCTTACTTTTCCTGGCCCATCTTCCCCCATGTATACACACAACAACAAATATACTGAAGACACTCACCAAATACTTATTGATTTATTTATTGACTAAACATCTATGGAACAATATTGGGAGAGAAAGAGATCTTACAGCCCAGAGAAAGGGTGTTCAAGATTGATTTTTAAACCTTTGGATAGAAACAATTTTTATTAACCTTACTATAGACTTTAGGTACCTAAAATAGCTAGTAAATTATCACTTTGTGGAATAAATCTCTTGTGACACTTTAAATGCTTATAAAAGTAGTAAAAATCAGCTTTTATTTATGCTTGAAGCTGAAATTTTCCATTTTTCTTTAAAAGGAATGCAAAGCCATTTCTAACTCCATGAGTTTGGACATTAGAGAAAGTATATAATTCATGGTATCTCTTTATTATTATATTTTTATATGAAATTATTTGATCTTATTTTCATTTTTTCATGATGATAGTACCCCAGCAACACAGAATATTTAAACAAGAAATATTCTTAGCAAGAAACTAGCTCAATCTATTCATGTAATGGGTGTGGCAACTGAGTTCCAAAGAGGGTGAATGACTTGTCCAAGGTCATGATCTAGTTATTGTCACAGCTACATTTAGAAATGAATTCTAATTCTATACTTTTAATATAAGCACATAATGTACAGTTTCATTTTGTACCTTAAATTGATATTATTCAAATGCATTAAAAAATGACAATAGTTTTTCATTATTTCTCTTATTTTACTTCCAAGAACATGAATTAATGCCTTTTAAGTTATTAATGAGGGCATTTAAATAGAAGCACAGCATGAGCAGTTTATTATGATGTGTATCAGCATAAGGGAGATATGAATATCATCTTAATTATTTACATTTCTGAAACTTTATAAAACCGCCAGCTTTTTTTCATTTGTGAGCAGAGTGGAAATAATTATATGATTTTTTTTTTTGTTTCACTTCTGAAGATAATTTTATATTGGGCACTATGCTAATATTTGTAATGGTATTGTAGAGGATTGCTTGAAACACTGAAAATAATTAGTCTCATCCAGACAAAAAGAGATAAACAGAGTGAGTCCATGTAAATTTCTGTGGGTGACATGGGAATGTGAGAGAAGTTGCCATTTAGTTTTTGGGGAAAATGGAATGCGACAATTGTCCTTAACCTCTGTTTTGTAGCAGTAGCAGAGTAAAACAAAACACTGCTTAATACCTTCCCACTCTAATTTTTTCATTTTACTAAAAATAAATAAAATTGTCAATTTCTCTCTGAAACTTCTACCTAGAAAATATTGTTCAGAGGGGTTAACAGATGCAGAGAACTAAAAGTGAAGAAAGAATTTAAAAAATGTAGGTGATTAATTTTTGTATGGAATGTTCATGGAAATTTGATTTTCTGAAAAAAAAAATTACAATCTACATTACAGCATATCATTTGAATTCTCAGTGACTGATGTCAGGTGGTGGCTACTAGGGGAGCCACCATCTTCTAATCTAAAGATTGTTCTTATAGTCTTTTAAAGAAAAAAAATTACTACTAGAAATTCACCCAGCCCATGCTATAAAAAGATACATTCATACAGTTCAATATTCTTGAGCTTCAGAGACAAATTTAGGCTATGAGAATGAAAGGCATATTTGCTCATAAAATACCAAAATATAGAAAATTTGGATTTAAAACAAAACTAGAGACATGTAACATCTGACTTACGTGGAAATCATGGAGATACAAAAGGATGCGTCAGTGTTTCTTCCCCTGACTCAGTAAATCCCCACGACGCAGGACAGACATGGTCTTAGTGTGGTAAACGACTTACCTGTACCATTGTTAACTGTGGTCTGGATTGTGGCTTCCGGCCCCATAGTGACATAGTCTTCCTTCATTTCTTCTGTGGGGGAAAATTATCTTTAGCATTTGAAAATTGTAGAAAGGCTTACTATACTAAGCATGCCAACCACAGGAACAAGGAAGATTCTTTTAAAGGAAACAGAGAAAAGGCTTGTTGTAAACCTCTAAACAATAGCTTTGTTCAGGCAATTGAATGAATCCAATAGTGCTAGCTGCACAAGAACTTATTTACTTTAAGCATTACTGCAAGCTGTGAAAAACAGAGGTGCTTATTTGGAGCAAATGAAGGGCTTTTCTTTGGGTGGCAGTTCTAGTGACAAACAGGGGGAAGATATTATTTTTTCAATAAGAGTCAAAAGCAACTAAGTACTTGTACTTATGAAGAGGCACGCTAGCTGCTATACCTCTGGTAACTCTGGGTGCTTAGTGACAAGTCAGAATCTCTCATTTTATTCTCATGCTTTTCTTTCTCCTTGGGGTAGCTATGATGGTGCTAATCTAGGCAAAATACTGCTTTAAAGCCCTACTTCTACATATCGAAACTTAGAATGCCTAGATTATAGAACAAACATCCCACAGGCATCAAAAATATATGTTTAACTGTTTCGTATAAACTTCCAACACATAGCTTTCTTATTCCTTTCCCAACCTCTCATGAATACCTTTTTCTTCTTATCATTTTTGTCTCCACAATCATAGTCATTTTCTGAGGAAAATATATAGATATAACAACAGCTCAATGTTCCAATAAAGATGAAAATATTTAACATTGAAGCTGTCGATTCATAAATAATTAAAGGCCATTTTCAAAAACTGTAATATTTGCAAAGTAGGGAGAGTTTGAAAAATAGGGAACTCTTGAATTTCCCTGCCTATCGAATTACAGAGTATATGAGAGGGCAGAGCAAGACAGCTGCCCATTAAAAATCTTCTAAGTAAATTAAACAAAACCTTTTAAAAAATGAAGTTTCACAATGACAATTCTAATGAGAACTAAACATGATCCAGGATGAGTCTCTCTCTTTGATAATGATTTTATTTAAAATAAGAGAAGCTATCAACAGGACTCTGTAAATTCACAAATTAACCCTGATCATTCTTTTCTTATCACATCCTGGACTACTTTGATGGAAGTTCTAGAAAACATTACAGCTAAATTAAAACATATTTTACAAGCAGTGTCTTGCACAATATCTGTTTGTGGGATCAGAGCTGAGATACCACGGCCCTCTTAAAGTAGAATAGAAAAGTACACATAGATGCTAACTTCATGCCACTGCTGGAATAGATAATTTGAATGTTATTTGTTTAGAGGGTACAACCATTTCAAATTCATGCCTGACGCTGGACTTCTCTTTTATTTAGGGAATATTTTCACAGGGACATTTTGCATAAAACATTTAGAAGCTCAGTGTATAGTAATAGTGCAATTGTCAATTGTAATAATTGATCGTTTGAAAGTCTCCCTCA
>CM051826.1:91325149-91327649 GCA_028451465.1 Erethizon dorsatum
AGTAGCAAAATGTGACATTTTTATAATGTCCATACCTGCTGGAAAATTTTAGTATTTGCAAAAGTGGCCTATTATAATAGCATTTAAACTTTGCTGATAATTAGCTTGACATTTGAAATACCGGAACTATTGTTTTGAAAATGCCCTATATAATGTTACCTAACTAACCTCTTTTCCTACTTATATGCTTTCTCCACATTACTCTGTCAGTTACAGTACAAATAAGATAGCAGTAGCTAATGTATTAACATGTGAAAGAACTGATGTGAAGGGGCAATACTTCATCTTCACCAGAAGCAGAAGTTTTATTGATGTAAAGGAAAATTATATATGCAGATTATGGACAGTTAATTGTTAATAAGGCGGTCAACAATGATTTCCTATAACTCCACTCAAGTTAAGTGTGCCAATAAGTCCTTCAATGCCATCATCAACGATTTATTAAATACCTACAATATGGTAAATCTAGAAGATGCAAGTAGGTGCTGTTCTTGCCTCAGGAAGCTTAGAGTTTATTTGGAGAAACAGAATCACTAAACTGCAGTGCAAGAGAGACACTTGAAGTCACTCTTGACATGTGACAAGGGAAGAAATACCTGCAGAGTGAGGTCAAATGACTTGTCCAAGACCAGAAAGCATGTCTTTGAGTAAACAACAGCTACATATAAAGATGGTGTAATAACAAATTCCTAGTGAAGAATGAAATCTAAATTTAAACTACACAAATTCAGAGTAAAGGAACAGAAATTCCTGGGACTTTGGGGGATTTTCATGCTGTAAAATGGAGATTGTTGCTTAATTTTAAATTGTTTTGATGATTGTTACTTTCATGGATCCCTTAATTTGAGTTATAGAAGCCTACCAATTTGATCAATTACCAGAATCTAACAATACACCCATGTTTCCCGCAATAGTTTGAAAATAATAGAAATAAAGAGGCAGCTCACAGAATTACGAGCTTGACAACTTGCCTTCTGGTCCCAGCACCAACATGTAACCAGCTGTGTGGCCTTGCCCTATCACTCAAGGAAACTTGGTACAAATGGGTGAAAATAATGATAATGGCTTCGCTGTTTATGAGATTGTCACGGGGCCTGTGAAATCGTGTGTGTGATAGCACTGTAGCGCACTAAGGTAGAATGCAGGGGATGTAACTCTCCTCACCACTGACATAATAATAGAGATGGACCACTACTCCAGCGACTTCTTTTTTCTACTGCTCGTAATGTGTGATAGCAATGGTAAAAAGAGAAGATCTGAACACGTGACAGTCAAAACTTTGGTGCTGGCCCTTCATTTATAAATCTACTTGAAAAGGTGTTCTCAAGTAGGAGGCCCATGATGGCACAGGGTACAATACTTCAGTTAAGATGTGACACAGGCACGAAACCTCCTTTAGAAGTGTTTTTGCTAATAATATGGCTTAAAACTTGAAAGAAGTCCTTTGGAATTTTATAAGTCATTTGGCCCTAAATCTTTTATGCTTGAGATGCCTGGAGATCATTTATGTTTGCGCCAGTGGACTAAAGGCCTCATTGAGTTGCTTTCTTAGAACCCCTTTATGTTTGCTGAGTGCTTTGAGGACCTTCTTAGACTCTTTACCTGTACTATACCTTTTCCTTCCTTCCTGCATCTTGCTTTCCAGGTATGTGCTACTGAGGAAAGGACATGGCCCTTTTTTGACAGTTTTTATCCAGTGACCCTTGTTTTTCCAGGAAAGATTTATCATTGACACTCCTTCTTTATCACAGTTAACTTGTTACCTCTGCACTTGGGTGGGTAAAGATCATAGGATTAAATTCAAGGTTCAATTTCTCAATAGTGGGAGCCTAGTGACAGGCACAACAAGGCAAAGACAAATTCAAACAGAATTTCTTCTGAAATTGAACATGTGTCATTGAAGAGCATGAGCCTTAATTTCTTAGTTTGAAAATGGGAATAGCAAATAAAAGATTAATTAACACTGGGAAGAAACCATGCCACTTTGAAATAGTCAAGTGGAATGTGCTATACAGTATAAAACACTGTTACAAAGGAATTACTATTAACATACTATAGCCAGCCTTTATACAAACTAGCTTGGTCACTTTAATTTTTTATCCCAGAAACATTCAAAGGCATTAAACCCGCATTATAAATTAATGAGTTGTAAAATGTCAGCTGATAAAACAAAAGCAGTTTTGAGTATAGGGATAAAAATGTTTCCATTTCAGATTAGCTATGTAAAAAATATGCATATTAAGGGAAATGAGAGAGGAATTTCTGCTATGCCAAAGTTCCAGGGAGGGTGAGGTTAGTTCTGAGGCCCTCCCCAACTTCCTGGTTACCGGAGCATCTTGGGAAGATGGTAGCTACTCATCTCCTCGGAAGCACTAGCAGCTTTCTTTGAACTGAAGAGTTTTGCCAGTTGCCTTAGTGGTAGTGATATAAAAAAGGGTTCAATTTTTCATAAATTGTTGAGGTTGTGGATAAGCTCTCACATGCAGGTAATGAAATCTTA
>CM051826.1:91337649-91340149 GCA_028451465.1 Erethizon dorsatum
AAAAAGTATCAGACTTCTCTAAATCTCATACCCTCAGCTCTTCAGACCTTGTTCTGTTTTACATGTGAGCTTTTCTCGTGGTCAATAGCCTTCATCATACAAAGAAGATATCTACTACACTGGTCTCCTCAGCTCTGTGTAATAACAGGAAAATGGCAGGGATAATTTATAAATAGCTTATAAAAAGTGGAGAAAACATATGTAACTGGTTCTCATTATCTTATCCATATAATACATTCTATTATTTTTTATATGTCTAACATGCCCCACATAGTCTTTCTTTGATCATTGGATTTTATGTCCGGAAAAGGTGCTCTTTATTTTTATTACTCTTCCTTACTATGTCCCCTACTCATTCCTATCTTGCTCATTCTCCATGACTAAAAGACAACTTTTGACCTAAAAAAAATCACATTTTGTCATAATTTGCTGGATTCTCCCCAACTATATTCAATTAAAGATAAAGTAAGGAGCAACAGAAAACCCACTGCTGCATCGGATCACCTGAACACAGGAAGCCTTTTCCCCCTTGAAGCAGGACGACCTTAACTAGTAGCTAAGAGAGGATCCCAGATTGACCTGCCCTTCTGTCTGACCATTTGGCCTCCCCAAGGGGCCACCTCCAAAAAGGAGGTGCAAAGAAAGAAAACAACTTTGCACTAGAAACTGGAGAAGCTAAGAATGTGCATGTTGCTCTTTTGCATTATTTTTCTCTAAGTTCCAGGATCAAGCTGCTTAACGTTTTGAATTCTAACTCCCCAACTTCCTAACTTGAGACTTTTGATGAGATATTTAACCTGCTTTAGTGTTCACTGTAAGTGGAGGATCTAAATAGTATCTATCCATGGGTGCTTGTGAAGATTAGATTTAAAGTACCTAGAGCTCAGTACACAGTAAGTGCTTAGTAAGTGACAGTGATTGTTATTATTATTATTTGTGAAGTCCAAGGACAATGTTCAGTGATGGGATTGCATATAATTTTCTCACATAATAATTTTGAGACTTAATCCTATGATAATTTATAGTAGTCACGCTGAGATGGTAAGATTTTATTCTTACTCTGTTTTTGAGTGTGGTATAGGGCACTGAAAGGTCATGACATTTAAGCATGAAACATAATTTAGGACCTGGGGGGTACCTGCTGTGAAAAGGGGGCATCCCAGGTGCTAAATTAGATACTGCACCTACCACCTGATGAGGTAGGCAGTAGGATTCCACTTTTCAGAAGAAAATAAAACTGCAAGATGATAAGGAACTTAAAGAAAGTTCATGCAGCTAAGTGGTAAAATTTGGCTTTCCATTTCTCACCTGTCTTAGACCAAAATGCAACATTTCTCTGCTGCATCACACTTTTCAAAACCATGTGTGCAAGGTACACACTAAAAAGAGATTTTATGGTGTTTCACATTTATGTTGCACATATTCAAAAGAGATAAAAATAGACTCCTTGCTGCTGATATAATTACTAGAGGCTATAAAAACCAAGCAAAAATCTGGAGAGGGGGCGTGGGAATAGTCGGGGAAGAACATAAACAGGGGAGCAATGGCACAAACTAGGACTGCACACTGTCCTTAATTCCTTCACAGAACCCCACACAGTCCTGTAGAGTTCCGCCATGGAAGAGAAAGCCTTCATTTTGAACTTGGAAATCTCCCATTTGCAGGCAGTGGCAATGCCAGGGAGCCACAGGTGGGCACCACAGGAGCAGGTGAGAAATGCGACTGGCAAGGGGAGGATGAGGATTTGGTGTCTCTCAAAGAGCACATGCATTCCAATTATCCTGCCTGGGTGCACTACTTCTGTTATACTTGGGCATTTATCTTTTTTAGTCGGCAATGCAGGAGATCTTTAGACATGAGCATCCATGCCTTGGAAATGCCTGAGAAGAAAGGTGATGCAGCCTTGGAAAGGATAACTGGCTGAGATCTCAGCCTGCCTGCCCCATGGTAAAGAAGCCACATTATACTGAGCTGGCAACACTGTTCTTGGCCTGGCTGACAGCATCTCGACCTGAAAAAAGAAAAATCTAAGAATGAACTTCTTTTTGTTTTGTTTTGTTGTTTTTGAGACAAGGTCTTGCTTTGCAGCCAAGGCTGGCCACAAACGTGCAATCCTCCTGCCTCAGCCTCCCAACTCCCGAGTGCTGGGGTTACAGGTGTGTACCACCATGGCTGGCTAATAATGATCTTCTGTACCGAAGTTCAGAAGGAAGCAGGCTGGAGAGGAAACAGGGTTTTGAATTCTGAGTAAAATCGAACAGAGAACAGGGACAGCATTCAGGAAAATGTGCTTTGTTATTTCCTTCTGGCTCTTTGCTCCTTGCCATTCTAATTTTTAACATGCAAGCTAAAATACATACAACTTTAATAGCCTAAATGACAACACCCTAAATGAAGGTAAAAGCTACATCTCCTCTTGCACCTTAGCAATACCCCTCAGTCCTAACAAACAGCACTGACAAAACCCATGAAGACCTATGGTACGTGTAACTCTAAAATT
>CM051826.1:91345149-91392649 GCA_028451465.1 Erethizon dorsatum
AGTTGATTTTATAACTGCACAACTGATACTTGCTTTCTGATACTTTGAGGAAGCACACAGTTTGGAGGTTTCAATTAAAATGCCAAAATAGAAAAAGCAAATTGATTAACTCTCAAAACCCAATTTATATTTTTTAGAAATGCTTCCCGGGAGGGAATTAACTTTATACTGGTCTATGTAAACACTATTTGTGCAGCATATTATATGTTTAATAAAAATGATGTATCACCTCTCTGTTAGATTTATAATTTGCATAGAGGTAGTGAATATGGGATTTTTGTCAAACTGCTTTGCTCTTTTTCTCTCACATCCCCCTTGCAATAGTGCTTACAGCATTGTTGGAAAGAGCTAAGTTTAATATCTTATCAAATACTAGGAAGCTATTCTTATTGCTTAAATATACTTCAAGGCAGCTTACTCACGTCCAAGGAGTTACTTCTTTGAGTTAGAACCACAGATTCTTTAAAAAACAACAACAACAAAAAGGCAACATGTTTTGTAGGCAAATACTTTTCTCAAATACTCAACCAAATACTTTTTTAAAATTCTGAGCAGATTTATGATGAACATGTGTATTGAAACTCTTTTATATAATTTAAAGACAGAGAAGTCAAAGCCAGCGTTTAAGAAGCATGGTTCGAAGACTGAGCCTATCCCAAGTTTGTTCCATTGTTTTTTTTAAGCATCTTATTTTCCACAGTTGGAATCAGCTGAGGATACAGTATGAGTAGTGACTCTGAATTTCCTTTGCTTTTGTCAAACTGTGTCAGAACTGTAAAGTTATTTTAACAGAGTTTATTTGCCTAGGCATTTCCTTTCTCTTGTAGTAATGTAAGAGAAAAGGAAACAACAATTTAAAATGTAAGTAGAGTTGAGTAGAAATGAGGGACTGTTCCTGCTCCAAACATAAGCAGACAATTCAATGATCAGTATGTGGGATTTTTAAGCTTTAAAAAAAAAAATTCATAAATTCCCTTTTAGCTTCTTTAATTTCAGTCTGTCTCAAGTAACTGCAATGTGAATTAGACAAGTTTGAAAGATCTACTTTCTTTCTTTCTTGCACCAGTTCTGATTGTTTCTATCATGATTAATACTGACTCAAATGAGGAACTTTTGCAAATTCTTCAATATATGGTATAGCTAGTGTTTAAAAATGCATTACATATATCCCATCACAATAATCAATGCTATTAGTATGTTTGGTGGGATTATTTAACAGACTTCCTTGAAGTAACTCTGATAAATCCTCCTTCTTTGGGTCAAAAGCAATCCCCTCAGCCTCAGGTCCAGCTCTTGTACAGTTGTTGGTACAGTGGCCAGGGCTTATGCTCCAGTACTGTAAGAATATGCAAACAAGCAGATTTCACAATCAGATGACCCCGAGACCTGGGCACACTCTGCCAGACTCTCTTTACTGACCATTCTCTCATCTTGGGCCAGCTTAGGGACCTGAGAAACTGCTACAGTTAGAAAGAAGTCACCTGACCAAAAAGTTTCCCTCCTGTCTATTTTCAGTCACTCCAGCACTCACAAGTCACCATGAGTCAGGGATCCTCACCTTCATCCTGGCCAGCACGGTGTCCCCGAAGGGGTGCATGTATCTCTCCCAGGAGAAACGCATGGAGGAGAACTTGTGCTCTCGGTCTCTGTAGACTTTCAATTCTATCTCCATTTTTAGAGTCTCGGGTTTGCCTAAAGACCTCTTTTCTTCGAAGTTTAAAAGAGCAGTTTGATGATATGAAACCTAGATGTATGCATTCATCTGCTGTTCATGGACATTTGCCACTTGATTCTTGCAACAATCTGCTGAAGGGTGTAGCAACTTTATAGATAAGTAAATAGAGACGAAGAAATTCTCACTAACTTTCCCCCGAATCACCCCATGTTAGAAACTGGACCTGATTTCTGGCTCAGATACTATCTGGCTCTTGGGTCTAGCTGTGCTCTTTTCTTCACTTCTGGGGCACAAATCTAACTTAGCACATAAAATCCAAACTTGAATTTCTAACTATTTATCAGATTATGGTAGTACAAGTGTGTCATCACTCTTTTTTTTTTTTTTTTTTGTGATACCGGGGGTCGACCTCAGGTCCTCGCGTGCCAGCAGGCGCCCGTGCCGCTGAGCGATATCACCGGCCCTTTTTTCGTATGTGGGTTCCGGGAGTCGAACTCGGGCCCTCGCACTTGCCAGGCAGGCACTTATGCCACTGAGCTGTCTCACCGGCCCTGTATCATCACTCTTACGATTCAGTAAAAGCTGTACAGATAAGAGAAGAAGGGAGGAGGAGAGAACAAAGGTCAAGAGCAACTGCACTGAAATTTGGAGGGAAAGCAAATTGAGAAGATTACTGGGCCTGCAGTATGTTAAACATGTATTAATGGGATAAGTGATATCCATCATGTGGAGATGGAGTGTTTTACCTCACTTGAAGGGTTTTTAAAATTTTTATATTTTTTGGGCCAGTGATATGGCTCAGCGGCATAAGCACCTGCCTGGCAAGCGCAAGGGTCCTGAGTTCGACTCCCAGTACCCGCATAAAAAAAAATTCATATTTTTCATAAAAAGTCACCAAAATTATATGCCGATCTTCTACCATATTCACTCTTGTCTCCAATGTATATGAATATAAAATTCAAATGAACTCCACAAATGAACAGATAGCTCATTTAGGAGTGTACTAAATAACTCCTATGAAAACTTGCCCTGTTGACATATTTTCCCTACCTCAATTATACTTCTTTCAGGATTTGAGGTTAGATAGTAAATTATAAATACCATCCTTTACTCAGTCATGAGGATGTACTTGGAGTATTAATACTAGGACTAATTTAGAGATCAGAGATGTAACATGATATATTCTGTAATATACATGGGAACCGAGTGCCTTAGTCTGCAGGCACTTTAAATGGAATCTCTGTTGCCCATATTCCTGGGCTATTTTCATTGCTTTTTTACTGTTATCTATGTTATACACAAACACACACGTACCACCACTGCTACAACCACCACACATCATCACACAAAACTTCACATTTTTATTTTCTAGAGTTCAAGAAAAAAAAATTTAGAAATGTCAAGCAAGTTTTTATAACATCTTAAATTACCTTACTACATATTTTTATAACTGAAATATGAGCTCTGGATGGCTGAAAACTGAATGGGAAATGCTGTCCACTCTTTGTGATAGTTGGCATCAGGAAAAACCTGTAACAGTTTCATAAGAATAATTTCAGAGGGAGCTTGCGATTCTTACAGGCTGGAGGAGTCTTACCAGTGTTGATTCATTAGCAGAGTATGCACCTTGGGCTTGATATAGATATGCTGGATATTAAGGAGTTTGGACTTTAAAAAATAATATTTTGTTATTTTGTTCACATTTCAACTGATAAGACACAACAGATATTTAAATGTTCTAAGAGAAAGAAAAAAATTATCCTGCCCATTCTTCTGAAATTTAAGTAGGCAGCCCTTGAAAGATCACTGAGAAAAGTCTGTATTTTCTCAGGTTTAACTAAATAATTTATGCATACTTTCACTTTGGCATGATGAAGCAATTTTAGCCTTTAAAATCCACAACTACTCAGGAGGGAAAAGGTCTGGTTCCTGCAACTTAAATAATTTAAACATCCAGGTGGAAATGCTTTCAGCAGTTTCCCTTTCTGAGACAAAGGAAGAAGACTTTAGAATTCTGCGATACCAAGAAAAAAGAATTGATAAAAGCACAACCTCGGATGTATTTAATTTAGAATGGAAATCCTACAATATTTTTTGAATGATAGGGACCGGAATGAGGCATTAGGTGAAGTGTCTGCTTGCCAGCTGTTCATAATAAATGGACACATAGAAAATAATGTGAGCATAGCCCTAAGCCAAACCTATATGTACATAAATACTATTTATACAAATGGAAATATCTATAAAGGCTAATATAACCCTATAAGCCATATCGGCCCAAGCCGTAAGCATTAGGTGGCTATCAGAGATGTTAGATCCAGTTATGTTAAGATACTCTGTGCTTTATTCCCGTCTTCTTGGATTATATAAATGCATATATCTCTTGGTACATAGCTAAGTAGATTAAGATTAATGAGAACAGACCATAGCATCACTTCTTTAGGACACACACACACATACATGGAACTACCAAAATACTGGAGGAGATATCAAAATGATCACTGGTGTAATCAGCCCTCCAAGTCCATGACCTCTTAGCCCTACATGCGATCTCAGAACTGCCAATGGGGAAATTTGCCTTCTCACCTGCAGGTCTGCAATGACATATGACTCCTACTTGTCAGAGAGTGTGTGACTTGGGACACAGGCCCTATGCATGTGGAGCATAGTTTATAATCAGAAAGTTTTGAGAGTTAAAAATTTTTTTCTGCTTTCTCCTAAATATCCTCAAAAATATATAGGGTGCTTCTGGTTGTTGTTCCTGGTAAAAGAGAAAGACACCGAGGACTCATAGATAAAGCACTGTTCTGCTTTTTAAAACATCTTTATCATATCCGGATTTGATGGCTCTTGTAAATATGAATATCAGATACATAATAAGGTAAGGTAACAGAGCCAAAGAGAGTTGTTTTCACCTGGATGCAGTGGTGCATGCCTATCTTAGCTACCTAGGAGGTTGAGGCAGGAGAACCCCATGTTCAAGGCCAGCCAGGGCAACTTAACAAGGCCCTGTCTCAAAAAATAAAAAAGGGCTGGGGATATAGCTCAGTGATAGAGCACCCCTGGTTTGGTTTGGAAGTCCAGCATTACCAAAAATAAAAATTGTTTTCCTTTAGAGTTGAGCATGAAAAAAATTATAAAAAAAGAAACCTTGCTCTGCATGGATTTTTTGAGTGCAAAATTCATCTTCCTATAGAGGAGAACATGGGTCTTCAATATCCATGAATTTTAACACCTTTGAAATTCTGGCCTTGTGCCTCAGAGGCATGCAACACACTGGACCTTGAAAAGAGAGGTCCTAAAGAAAAATGAGAAGAAAGCCAACAGGAAAGGCCAACAGGAAAGGCTTAGCCTGGCCAGGGGTACATAAATAAGGGTTGCTGAACCCTAGACGTCACATCCTGAGTGAGGTTGCTGCGTTATGATGATTTTATTCTGAACGCAGTGCTCTCTCTGCTTCTGATGCAGTGGTATGGGTGAGGCTACCTAAGTGATGTAGGCTGGAGAAGGGGACAGGGAAGAGTGACATTAAACCACGGACACATCAGTGCCGTGAAGGGGTTAAGAGGTGTTCCTGATATCTCTAGAGAACGTGAACATCGATAGCTGAAGTATGGAATGTGAACGGAGGAAGCCTAGGAAGACCGAAGTGGAGTGGGTGGTGGTTCTTTCATTTTCTTTTCCTTTTTTTTTGGTCATCCACTGACTTTAATTAAGCCCAGCCAGCCTCATAGCATGGGAAACTTGGAGAACTTTTTTGTTTAAAGTGACCTTGTTCCCAGAGTTTGCCCTACAATTTCACTTGGCTCTGTTGCAAGGATGAATATTCACATTCCTGCTCTGAGTCTCAGAACAGGACACCTGGCAGAAAAAGAAAATTTTAATCTCATCTGAAGTGTACACGAAAACACTATGTTTTAAGGAAAATGAAACCTTTTTTTAAGGAAAAGAAACCTTTCTGTAATCCTGCTGGCTATACTTCTTAACTGCATTATTTTAAGTCAATTAATTCAAATTTTAAAATAATGAAATTACTAGCAGAGACTCTAAACTTCTTTTAGTATATTAAATTGGGCAGATTGCTTCTCTCCTTCTAATTATGAATGTTGCAGTTACAAAAGAAACTGTCATTTTGATAGAGCAAAAGACAATCTGTCTGCCAAAAATGTCCAACCATAATTCTAAAAAAAAAGTCATCGGCATCAAGAACATGCTACTTTGTTTGATGTACTGTCTTAATGGAAACCTAATTTGCTTTCAACCTCTGAGGCAACACATAACATAAGTTAGTGTGACTAATTTTTCTTGGAAATATAAGTAATTAGAATTAGGGGCCATTTTCATAGCAGGAGTGGACAGGTTTTTTAAAAAATTCAATGTAAGTGCTATAGTTATTTTCTTTGCTTATTTTATAGCACTTCTAAAATCAAGTAGAAGCGGGATGCCGAGCTTCATACTGGATAATGTGAGTCCCCATGTAAATTGTGAACAATCACAAAGTACAGAAAGGTTTATTACCTAAGGTGAGCCCTCCCAGAGCTCCTGGAGTATAAAAAGCATTAAGCGTATGTTCTAACAAAGTCATAAAAATCAATAAACAGGAACCCCCACCTGTGCAATGGCCCCAGTGTTAAGTTTTATACATGTAGTAATAGTGCATATCAATTTTCACCCACCCTTCCTACGCTAGCTATTACAGGGCCTACCACCACCGGAGGGACGGCGAGAGCCACACCATTCATCCATCCCACAGAGTTGTCTACATGCCAGGCCTATTGCATCATTGTCAGTTTTATTCTATCTGCAACTGGACAAGGCTGCAGCCCTAGCTTCTATACACCCACTCAGTAGCGCAACAATTGCAAACTGTGTGCCTCTGTTTAAAGAGTTTACAAGTCCTTCTGAAAGAAAAACAGAACTGTTGCATATTAATGGCCCCAGACACCGGACGATAACACAATGGGAAGGGGAAAGCCACGTTGCTTCCACCGATATGTGACCTTGTCGGAGTGCTGCAGTCTGTGGCTTATCTACCAAGGTTTAGAAAATAGTAATACATTCTCAAGGAGCATCTGGATGACCAGGTCTCTACAGCAACTAGTTCTAATCCGTGTGCTCCCTAGAAGCCAGAAGATTGAGAAAGCACAGGTCACTTCACTACACAGATGGTAACATATGCTAAAAATTAGTCCCTAAATATGCAGTTTTTTCACCAGGTTACAGAAATAACTACTAACATAACACTTATTTCATAATTAAAGGAAATCCTCCCACCCCAGCTCCCCATTTTTACCCGCAAGGCAGAAAATACCACTGAATATGTAACCTTTGCACCACATCCACTCCTTGCCATCGGTTACCCTGCACGGGGCGAGGGCGGGGCTGGGCGTATTGAGTCCCAGCCACTTGTTGGTGAAAAGGCCCAGTAACTTTGGGGGAAATACTTCACTGGGGACGTCCTGAAAAAAACAAAAAGCATGAAAGGAAAAAGAGCCTCATTTTAATTATAGACCAAAGATAGCTGCTCCGTGGTAATGAGGAACATTTGAGAAGAGAGCCTGCATTCAGACACAGGACGGGGGTGAATTTTTCCTTTCGTTTAATGGTTCTATTGGTTATAGTTTTAATAGGCCTGAAAAACAAAAGAAGGCCCTTGGTGATCACTCTTCTTCTTCCCTCCCCAGCAGAAAAACAAAACAAAACAAAAAAACCCCAGGAGTTTTATCTGTCTGAGGTCGCCTTTGATAGCGCTCACAGCACGGAAGTGCCACTCACGGGTACTTAAAGCTGCGTCATTTAGGAGCATAAAAATAGAATAAAGTTGTGCAGCAAATGAGAAATTACGATTATAATGCAAGTGTTATGGCATGAAACGGGCAAAATGAACTATCTGTACATTTTTCAGAACCAAAAAAATACAAATAAAGGAATGGAAAGTACAACTTCAGCATGATTCCCATGAAGGTATGCTTGAAGTCTTACTAACTTCAGTGGGATCTACAAGAACAGTTACTATGGATATTATGAGAATTAGATGTTTCTACCAATGCAAAGAAAGTGAAGCACTGCAGTTGTGAACAGCTGGCATACAATAGATAATTTAAGGGAAAGTGATCCTCATATATAATTTTTAACTGAAGAACTATCAGGCCCCATTAGTTCCAATAGGGCCTGCCAGGACCAAGGTGGTTTACAGGAGTATTGTATTAACATAGTTTCTGAAAGGCCAGCGTGAAAACGTAATATGGGGATTTGGTAAATTTAGTGTTTTTAAAATTTGTGCACATTATTTGTTATACTGACATCAATGCTTGCTGCCCATGTGTTCAGAATGAAAAGCCCAATAGGTAGCAACTGCCATGGTAAACAATTTGTGAAAAGCCCTTCTGAGCAGTTGTAACTATGTTCAGAAGTAACTCCCAAAAGTTAAAAGGGAAAAGCAAATGGTGGCTACAATACTGATTATTTACTGTGCTACTGAATGGCCTTGGAAGGAAATAGAGGGAGCAGCAGAAAAATTACATACATCCATTCAACTGCAGCTCACGTTAGAACGTATGGAAATTCTAGTCTATGAAGGATGTAATGAGATCTAATTGGGGAATATAATGTACGTTTCAAAAATAATAGTAAAAGTAAATCATAGAGAAAAAGAGGTCACCTCTTTCACTTCAAGTTAGTCATGTAACTAAGCAATACTTGGACTTCCTTGTAACCAGAGTTATCTTACTTAAACACATGGTAGAATGACAATGATGTACTGGTGACATGCCATGGTTTCAAGTAGCACAGTCTTCACTGAAGCCATACATTCATAGTAAAGGAAAGAATGAATACTCAGGGAAAACTTCACGGAGAAAAGGGTAATGAAGCTAATATCTATGCAAAATGCTCATTTAACCAAGTGCCCTGTAGCTTTATAAATGGTGGCTGTGTTTAGCAACTGGTGGCAGGGATTGTCCCCTATTCTATTGTGTGATACTGCACAGTTTCAAATCATGTTTGCCTTACCTCTCTATCCTTAGGAAGAACTGCTTGACATTGTCACATTGTTCTTTGGTGTTAAATGTTTTGAGGAAATTTCAGGCACTTATATCTCAAATTAATGGGATTCTTGGCATCCTCTCTCCTTTTTAATGTTGTACTGATGTGGAATTAATCTCTCTATTTAGGTGGTTTGTCTTTGCTAAAATATTAAATAATCAAGTCAACATCTTTATATATTTAAATCTACCATTTTGTTATTTAGAGAGGCAACTATTCAATTCTATAATTACAGCCACTTAAATTAAAGTCTACTAATTAGATAACATAGCTGGGCTTTACAGGTATTATAGAATATTCTTTACTAGACACTATATTACAAGCAATCATTAGCTCAGCTATAAAAGAGTTTAAATACTAATGTATTTTTTAATTTGTTTTATAACCTAAACAAGCAATCAATGTACGTTAATAAGCATAATTTTTTTTGGCATTTGTCCATTCATTTGGTCCACCTTGACAGCTCCCGCGAACATGTCAGCAAAACTCCATAACCACAATAGACAAGAAGGAATCATCCATGATATCTTCTCAAATATATCTCATATATTACATTATCTTGACACTGAGAGATTAAAACCTCTATAGTTTCTATATCTCCCTTGCAGATGTTCTAGACAAGTACTTTGACAGATATTTCTAAATAATTCAGACACCACGTTCAAGTGGTCATAAAACAAGCCTTAATGAGGTGATAAATGTGTTTACCTTGATTAGGTGAGCTGCTCTATAAGATGACAAGAAGCAGCTACTGAGAGAGTAAATATGTACAGAAATCCCGGGTCACTATCATTCATTTGGGATTCTGGAGGGAAACCTGAATGCCATAGGAACAGCTCACTTGCCTAGCTCATTTCTCCACTGCTACTATGGCTTTTCCAGTGGAAAGAGGAACATGTAGATGAAAATTTTACACCATCTGTGGATCTCAACAGTTCTTAGAAAGCCCATTCCTGGATTCTAAGACTCAATGTGATTATACAACTCAACCATAGCTCTTTTCATGTGAATTTTTCAATAAACTGTGAGGACTGAGATTTTGTTTCCCTCATCTTTGTATCTTCCGAAGCTAGCTTTTTATATGACTCGTGGTTGACAGTAACTGTTTTGAATGCATGAATTTTCATTTTTTTTTATTATGAAGGCACTGGAGCAATAATGTTCTGGAATTCTAGAAATCTTCCTTATGTGGTAGGAGCCTCGTGTCTAGTCTTATGTGTACAAATTTTGATATCTTACTACCTTTTGCCAAGTGGGGAGATAAACACCTGCTAAAAGTGCTACACAGAAACCTCTCTTCACTTGTTTCAGTTGACCTTCCTGCAGGGTGACTTTGGCATATTCTTTGCGAAGGTATGATCACTGGCTTTCACATGAGAAGACTCATATCATTTGGTCCTTGACAACTTCCATAACCATTACTGTTAGCCTAGCAAGCAAATATATGATGGTTAAAATTGAAAGAAAAATAAGGCAGCTTATCATACAACTTACATGTGTTCTAAATGAAAGGAAATATGAATAAAAGGTAATTTATTCAGTGTCACTCGTACATATTTATAGTTTAAAAATTAGTCAAAGTTTATGTCCTGAGGTTGCACCTACAGGAAGCCAGATGTGCCTTCTGCATGTGACCTAAGACAGGCCTAGAGCAACAACTAGATAATTTCTCGCTCATCCTCTACACCGTCAATCGCGGCGGCTTTCTGAGGTGAGAGAAACTGACAGCACTAACTCTCCAGGGCAGAACTTTCCAGTCAAGTGGATCAACGGACTGAAAATCTCTTATGAATAGTCATTAGGCCTTCATTACAAACCCCTCAAAACCCAGTTCTCTTTTCGCAACCAAATGCCTTTTGTCATCTTCACAAGGTGCATCATTTAATTACCAATTGATTTCTTTATATATGACAACATGTCAGATAGCAAAATACAGTGTATCTCCCTTAGGGGGGAAAAGTCTGTTAACTATCAGTATGCCAGTATGGAATTGTCTGAAAAGCAGGCACCCTGCATATTATTTCTTCATTCTAACTACTTTTGCTAACATCAGTTTCTTTTTGTTGAGGAAAGCCAACAAAAGAAAAAGAAAAAGGCTAATGAGAATCATGATGGTGTCTTCCCAGACCTTGGAACACTGTCAGGTATAGTGAGAAAACATTTTAAGATTTCTTTATAAGAGAACAAATCCTCGACAACATATACAGAATATAGAGTGAATTCCAAATACAACTATATAGTGAACTACCACAGCCCATCTTCTACACACAAAAAAAGTCCAACAATTGTTCTCATTATACCAAGAATTTACTCAGCTTCTGACTTAGCTAATGCACTGACTCTTCTGCTTCACAACTGCAGCCTGATAATCAAGTCAGTACTGTATTAATAAGCTGAATAATAAGGGAATTTCAAAAATGTACAGGACTATTATACCGTAACAATAAAACCTCAAACGGAGTAAACCAGGGCAGAGCTGAAGGTAGGCGTCAGAAATAATGAAACCAGTGTTGCAGCAATGCGCTCCATTGTGTGGTAGTGTAAATGCCTGCTTCTTTCATACACAGAAGCCACATTACATGAGTCCGAAATGTTCTCAGAGCGTCACTGTGACTGGTTGTGCTAGAACCTGGCACCAACGGGCACTGAAAGCTGACATTATACTGTAGGATGTGCTGCAGGTGTGCAGGCCTGGGAACGTGCTCTAATTACATATTTTCCTGCCGCGCAACAATTAAGGTCGCCAAAATAATTGCCAGTTTCTTAATCCCTCTCTAACAAGACTGACATAAGGAATGGTTTATTTTTCTCTGGTTGTTTTGAAAGTGTTCCTTAAGATTTTGGTTTTCTATGGGACTGCATAAAACTAATTCTTATGTTCAGATGTGTGATTATACCCATTGTTAAAAAAAAAAAAGGTCTGTCTTTGAATTGTGGTAAAACTAAAATAATAAAAAAAATGTGAATTGTATAACCTGGTAGGTGGTTTAAATATTTTTCTTCTAAAGATGGTAAAATTTGCTTTTAAAACCCCATGTTTCTACTTTCTGAAGTGCGCAAGTCATGTGGAATACTGAAATGCGCTGGGGGAAAAGGGCTGGAGAACCATAGTGTCTTCACTTACAGTAAAGATTTTCACCTTTTTTGGGAGGTGTAAGGAGGGAGGCATAGAGACTTTTAAGATTCTGTTTAAAGGTATGGATCCATGGCTCAGAAAAATACATCAATGTACAAAACATTATATTTAATATTTGGTAGTTCACAGAGTCCTTTAAAAGTACATTAATGAATTCCAGGAAAGAACCCCAGTTGACTAAAATATATTGCAATTATTTATACACCTCCCTTCATTCATTCATCTTTGCATTCTCTGCACCATCTGACCACCATATGAGGGATACACCATCTACCACAGGCATCAGGAACCAAGTTCACACAATTTATATTTTTAACTAAAATCCATTTCTTTTATTCTCATTAGTTGTCAATTTCCCATTCTTGTTGGTCTAATTGGGCAGAGCTGAATCATGTAGAGAATTTTGAGCCAGCTTACTCACTCTTGCCCCTTTCCTACAAATCAGAAGATAGCAATGCATGCTGATTGAGTACTTAGCAGACAAACTGAAGTTGTGTCAAGTGCATTACGATTTAACACAGGCTGAATGGTAGGGTAGCAGATGTAACTAATGGGGTTAGGGAAAGAAGATGCCAGAGCAGTGAGGGAAGGGACAAGAGGGAAGCAAAGTGATTGTATTGGTAATAGAGACTTCAAAGGGGAGTAGTTTGGAAGATTTGGGGAGGGGGAGCTAGCAAATGGGAAAAGTGGCACATCTGCCTATGGAGAGAGGAAAGGCTGCCAGGAGAGAAAGCAAAGGAGGGAATCAAAGGCAAGGAAATGTAGAGCTGTGGAAGAAAGGAAGCTTGATTCTATTTATGGAGGTAATGACACAGACCTCATACAGTTGGAACTGTCCCAAACTGTCCTGTTTTGAGCATCCCAACCATAAGACTTCTTGCTAAGCTGGAGATAAAAAGTAACTTTAGCAACTTAATAAGACAATTTCATCTTGATGTTTCAAAAGACCTTTTCCTTACAAGACTGTGGGGGTTTAAATATTAATGCCACCCTGTCCTTATTTTCTTATGGGTCAGTATGTTTAAGAATAGTGTTGGGTCAAAAAAGATCTCTCTTAGTGGGCAACTAAGATGTGAGTTTTAGGGATAAATGTTATCAACTGGCATGGGACTCTTTGTTCAGAAAAAGAACGAAAGCACTGATTCTTGAATGCCAAGGTGAACACTTGAATTCCAATGGTGGTGTCAGGGTGTGTGTGTGTGTGTGTGTGTGTGTTGCTGACAGTACAACAGAGAATGAGGAAACAAGGACAAGGGCCAACTCCTTAAAGTAGCTTTGAAGAGGGCAGGGGTCAGAACTAGGCTGTGCCACTAAAAATCATGCCACACCGTGGGTGGGGGTTTCCACCACCGGTGGACCATACCATCATGATCCACACAGTAAAAGCTACTTATTTTTTTAAAGGCCACTTCAAATATGTCCTTTCTTATAGCTTTACTAACCTGTTCAAGGAATGGGACTCTTAGTCCCATTTCTTGAACATACACTAAATGGAGGACTTCCCTCTCTCGTCACTGGAGTCCTTCTATCAATCACTCAATAAACATTTTTTGGATACTTACAATGTGTCAGGTCTGAGCTTTGCCAAGTGTTTCTTTCTGACACCAAGCTGTGAGGCTCTGTGGGGACTCACCTTGGACCCTGAGTGCTACTGCAGTACCTGGCACATGATAAGTAGCTAATGGTCTAGAGTAAAATGTTTAGAATAATGTAAGCATTAAAAAATGACTCTCCCATACGAAAGTACACTTACAAGCGCAGTAAGTTTTTAAAATGTTGCAGTTCAGTTCCTGCTTTGATCGCAGTTGTCACGTGGGTAGCTTTCTCCTGTGCACAGCCCTTACATCACCAACTCACTGCCTTCACAGAGCATGCCGAGATGTACCCAGATTCATTTCTGACTGGTAAAAATACCAGCAGAACAGTGCAGTCACGAACACTTGCGAGGCTACCGTCTACCTATCTTGTGAGGGCCAGCAGCTTGCCTGGTAGACACTATTCATAGGATTCTACACCTAACCCAGAACAGGCATTTTTTTTCTAACCCAATTTCCTTGACCTGTGTTTTCCTTCCAACCAGACTTCAGAGACAAAGGCAGAGCAGTAAATCATTTTCTTAGAAAACACCATCAGGCTGTTTTAGTCTTTTGTGCTGTAATTTATATACCTTACCTGAAAAATTATTTTGAGATAGTGTAGCTCATGAAATTATATTTTCCTCATTATCATTATTACTTCAAAATAATCATTAATTTGCTCTTTGGTTTTCTAAGTGGTAAAACATCAAAGAAATGAGAGTTCTCCCTAATGTAACTTTTCTTGAAAGGTAACTGATTTACAAACAAATTACTTGTGCCTTGTAAGGAAGAGCCAAATGCGTCTGCTCATTTGATACATTTTCAAGGGCTACAGTGTGAAAATGAAGCTCTAAGAAGCTCCTGTGTGATCCACAAACAACTTCACGCTGTATTACACGTGCATCAGATATAGAGACCAAACTCTGAGTTACAAGCAACCTGTGATGTGGAATGCTTGCTTGGCAGTGCCTCAAACGGCTTATTTAAATTGCAAACTTTGCAGTCACTACTTACAGGTGATTTGGAAAGTTCATTATAGAACCCAAACAGCTTAGTCTCCATACTTTGTTTCTTAAATCATACATCATCTTTGAAAGATGCTACTTAATCTCTCTCACACAACCTCATCAACTTTGTTCAAAAAAAAAAAAACTGCCTTAGAGAGTAAAAATGTATTTAAAACATGCATGGAGCTTAAACAAATATTGCAACTTGAGGGCAAATGATGTTAGAGACCTGGGGAGGAATTTCCAGGATGAAGTTTGCCTTGAACAGAGATCACATGAAAAGTATTTGAAGTCATAACTTCACAGTGTAAGATGATCAAAGCCAAGTATTAATACTTTTTATCAGCTCACCTTCTAAACAATATTTCAGTAGATTTCCTTTCACACAGTGATATTTGTAATAAATGTTCTGCCTTTGTTTTAAAGTCAGTCTGTAGAAAGATGACATCAGCTTAGCAAACAATAAAGTGCCTGTAATATTGTCTCCAGAGGGCTGTTACATTTACTTTGTAGCAGTAAAATTCAATTTTCAAAAAACACTACATGAATGATGTTAGGTTATTA
The DNA here is from genome assembly GCA_028451465.1 of Erethizon dorsatum. NCBI lineage: Eukaryota > Metazoa > Chordata > Mammalia > Rodentia > Erethizontidae > Erethizon > Erethizon dorsatum. Next base: position 91,360,153 of record CM051826.1, read on the forward strand.
ACCCTATCACCACCGTAAAAATATCATTATTGTGTGCAGAATGTAGGTCACAATCTAGAAGCCATAAGTTGCTTTTTTGGTCAAATAATCCACTTAAGCTTCTTTTCTCTTTTATAGCTTGGGTTGTACCCCTTCTTTAGGGGAAAAATATTTCAGTATTTCATTGGCAGAAGGGAACAAGCCCCTTACACTTTTCATTCTTTGCCTCTTTTCCTTTGTTATCATTCAGTTACACCTCTCAGTTTTTAAGTCATCCTTTGCATTTATTTATTGCCAAAGCCTGTTGTTCTTGAATCAAAAATCAGTGTATCTTGTCTTTTTTGTTGTTGTTGTTGGTGCTGGGAATCGAACCCAGGGCCTTGTGCATGCTCTACCACTCTATCACTGAGCCACTAAGCCACATCCCCAGCTCCATCTTGTCATATTTTTTTCAAATGACAGAGTCATACATCTCACATGTTTCAGTTCTAGGACAAAAATAAAAATAAAAATTAAAATGTGTTCCAATTCAAAGCCTGAATCACTCTTACATTTGAAGATTTTGAAAGCAAGCTTTTTATTTCTGGACCTCAAAATGTCTCACTTGCTCTGCCTGCATAAAAGCAGCAGTTACCTGATATAAGTGATTAAAACCCTTCCTGTTTGGAAAGAATACTACTCAGCGAGAGCACAAAGGCATCAGCAGGCAAAGAGTTAACTAGTTAAACTTCTACAAACCCCCACGGTAACTTTCCAAAAGCTGACAATAAGTAAAAGAAGTGCTGGTTATCCATTTTTTAAAGGGATGGGATTGGTTTCAGAAGAAAGGGAAAGAGGATCAAACACCTCAATGCAACAAAAGGTTGTGTCAGAGGGCCCTCAATCACAAACCGCCTTCCACAACAGATATTCCAACCTTCCAGAGCAGTTACCCAGGCAGCACAGCTAAAAAGTTCCATGACATGAAAAGAACAAAAACCAAAGAGACAGAGGTAGTTATTGTCGTGCTCTCTCTCTCTCTCTTTCTCTCTCTCTCTCTTAGTGAGGGGGTGAGGGGACTTGGGCTTTCCCTTCCCCCTGGAAACTTTTGCATAAGCTGTTAGAGAAAAGTAATGGTGTGGCTTTCAAGAAGAAATCCTCTATTTGTAAGCTACTTCCTAGGTGGTGAGGTAGGCCCAGTGGACTTTCTGCAAGAAACACCTGATGAATGGAGAGATCATCTACATGAATACTTCAAAAGAGTCATCTGAAGTTAATAAGAATAATTATAGCCCTGTAAATATGGTCAATCTTCCTTTGAAAACTCTTGGTTGTTTTATTTCTTCTTTACTAAATTGATACTGTTTTCCTCTCAAATTCTGTCTTCAGCGCACAGTGGATATAAGTTATTTGCATTTTCTGTGTTGGGTCTTAGAGATATCCTAACAGCATGTATGAATTTTCCACTAAAATGTAAATTATTAACAAGTCAGAGTTTTCATTTGTTTTATCTCCTGATGTGAGATCTAAATAAGTACGTAGAACACTTAAAATTCTCACCATTTCTCTGCCTTCTGAGAAATAAATCTCATGCATACTGCACAATATATTTCCTTATGCATAACATGCTTCCATGTAATGGGGGAAAATCTAATATTCGGAGGAGTTCTGTGTGCTTCTTGGAGACTCAAAGCAAAGAGTATTAACTCAAAGGAGCATTTGGCCATGCTTTCATCATCATTGTTGTCATCCTTAACATCTTTTCATAATCATCTTTAAAATGCACTTAAATCATCATCATTACCTGGTTTGATACTAGGTATGATCAATTAAATTTGTTCTTAATTTAAAAGACATACAAGCTATTGTTAGAATCAGAATACAGAAACACAGCAGTGTTGCCATTGAAATTTACATGCAAGGATAAAACAGCACACAGTGGTATGATGATTGAAGGAGATGTGACTGGACAGTTGTCCTTTGAGATGTGGTAATAATGACAGCAAACCTTTAAGTGGTGCTTACTATGGTGCTTACCAGCAGTGTTTGACAGAAAATATCTCCTTTATTCTTCACTACAACCCATTTTGTAGATGAGGAAACTGCAGCGCAGAGATGCTAGGTAGCTGCCCAATGTCGATGGTAGCCAGGGATGAAATTGGACATTTGAACTTGAACATGTTCACCATGACAACACTTTGTTACATCAGAAAGGAAGGAAGGAAAGCACAGACTGAAAAAGTGCCAGGGAGCCACATGTGGCTCCTGTAATCCCACACCTTTAATCCCAGCAATGGAAGGTTGAGGCAGGAGGATTGCTATGAGTCTAAAGCCAGCTTGGACTACATAGTCAGTTCAAGACCAACCTGGACTAAAAAGCAAGATTAGTGTCAACCCCCCACTCTCCAAAAGAAAAAAAAGAAAAGAAAAGAAAAGAAATGGAGTCAGGATCTGCCACTTAGCAATATATATCAGGAACATGGATAGTAAATAAGAGTTTCAGAAGCAATGAGAGAACGACTGAATAAAGAACAAACATAAGGGCTTACTTCCAACAAGAAAAAACAAAGATTCAAACAGGAGCTAGTTAGATGAAAAGGTGAGACATGTAACGTGAGCATTAGAACACAGTCCAGAGAACAGTTGGCACAGTGTCAACGGAGCCCAAAGACAATGGTTGAACCAGGGAAGGACAAACTCAGGGGTAAAAAAAAAGTCCATCAGTGTTATGAAGCAAGCTAGGCTTTGATGGTCACATGTGGCAGGAGAGAGGAAAGAGGTCTGCAAAGTCTCAATGGACCAAGGCCAAAGCCTAGACTAACACCACATAAGAACGAGAAGGAAGGGGTTGGATTCAGGCAATGCTGGCAAAGAAAAAGTAGCAACAATTGGTAACAGACTGGATGTGGGGAATAAGAAAGACAGTGGTGAGACAAAAATAACTATGGGGTTCCTGGCTGGGAGGTCCACCATAGAGTGGTATTTCCCACTGTGATGAAAACTGGGCAGATAGGGTAAAAAAGTAGTTTTGTGCCATGTTATTTAATTTACCAAAGCCAATGTCAGTAAGTTTTGAGGTCTCTTGTGGGAAGAGTGGTATGTGGTCCTAAAGGCATGGCCAGTTTAGCTGCTGAATGCTTTGACCCTTAATAGAGTATCATAGTAGCAGGAATATCAAGCAAGAGGCTGTCAAGTATGTAAGAATCTGATGGGGTAATAGGGATGCTGGATGGTTAGTGAATAAGATGTGCACATGAGGAATGCCAGGAAAGCGGTCTAGAAGCAGGGGCAGAGGGTTGTGATGGAGATGTAGGGAAAGTGAATGTTAGTTCTTGAAGCACAGAGCAGAATGAAGTGGGTAAGAAAATACTTGAGGCTAAGTCAGGGTCATTGTCTCATGCCCTGGCTTTCTCTGTTGTAGGTAAAATAGCACGTCAATTCATGGTTTAAATTTAAGGCAAAGAAATGTCTTAAAAATTAGATTGTAGAAGCTGAGAGGATATGTAGCTCAGTGCTAGAGCACTTGTCTAGCAAGTGAGAGACCTGGGGTTTGATCCCCAGCACATCAGAACAGAAAAAAAAAAAAAAAGGATGTACATGTACAAAATGATGTAGTATCATTTTTTATTTTCTGTGGTCAAGAATTTCTTGAATGACTCATCCAATTTTTCCAAGTACTGTTTCTAGGAGAACAGTTTATCAATAAAATATACTTTAAAAACTTCTATACTATTCTATATACTTGAAAAAAAGCTCTATCCTTTAAAAAAAATTCTACCCAATGGCTCATCCTTGACCGATGTTTACAAACACACAGCCTCATTAAGAGGCCTTGCCTGGGCAGTGGTGAGCAGTGGCCTCCTGAAGGCAGAGGATGGGGGGAACGAGGGTATTATTTCAGCTGGGAGAGGAGCAGGGCCCTGGGATGAGACTGATTGATTCAGACCAGATGGGTGGCCACACATAGGTGCTACAAGAATAGAAACACATTGCAGACATTCCAGGCACTGTCCTCCCCTGGCCAGGAGGTGGGTCGCCTGTGCCGCTCTGTTATCTACCTCCTAATGCGCTCTCCAATCAAAGAATGTTAATGATGCTGACTTGTCTCCTTTACGTTAGCAGCCTGACCACACTGCATCAGACTAGAGGTACCATTTCCACTTAAAAAAAGTAAAATGATCATTGTCCAGGGTTTTCCGTAAGTAAAGCCAAAGCGAAGCATTTCATTTACTGCCTAAATATGTTGTCATTATTTTAATTTCCCCTTCCACATGAAGAAGACTCTGGAGCCAGAAACTAGTCTCTGCTCCTTCCCTCCTGGGAGAGAAGGGCACATTTATAAATAATATCAGTATTGTAACCACGGATTAGAAATTAATTTATAGAGCTTAAAAGTTATTCTATTACTACAAAATAATTGATGGATCTAACCTGTTTATAGGCACATTAACCATAAGTTTCCTGGGACCACGGACATTTATTAGAAAAAGATAGGCCTTTATATTAGATTACCATAACTGTGGATTTCTTTTAGGTCATTATCATTTTATGCTTAAGATTTTTCTTGAACTATTTGGACTTTAATAAATTAGTGAATGTTAACCTTATAACCTAAGGTAAGTGATTATTATCATGACAACACTGGGAAAAGAAGTGCAATGTTCTTATTTATTTCAAGAAGTACTTTCTTACTTGAAGGGAAACCCAATAAGCAAGGGAAATTTTCTATCATTCAAAACTGAAGTGTAGAAATTATGCACAAATTTGAATATTTATCAAAATTAAAGGAAACTCCAAAAGATTTTTGTAAAATAATACAAAACCTCGAGAAAGGGTGAGCGTTTAATAATAACTCAGTAGCATTTTAACAATATTTGGAGAAGCTTTGTCATAATAACAATAAGGTTTTCTCACTTGCTACCTCAAATGTCCTGCCCTGTTTTATCCCAGCATGAAGTTTTAGTTTATGTGTTCTCACAGAGGCCCGAAACTATTGCCTACTTGTTATAAACCTTCTCAGGTTTCACTGCCATGGGTTAATCTGTGGGCTCTGATTGGCACCCCTGACTGCCTCTCACACAGACTACGAAGTCCACACACAACTACCACCTGAAGGGCAGGACAAGTTCTCGTTTTCACTTTGATCTCTATTTGCAACTTAAAAAGTAAATCTTCGAATATAACTTCAAGCCAATTGTACATTGAGGGAATTACTAATTGAGTTAAAAAGCCATATCTGTATACATTAGTTTTCTTTCCACAATATTGCTGGCCCGTTACTGTCATAACACCCACTTGGAATTAAGATTTTACAGCAGGCTTTTCTCATAAAAGTGTTCATTTTTTGTGTCATAATTCCTAGAAGTAATGTAGTATTGATAGCTCTGGAATTCACCCTGCCAGTAGGCTGTCTTTTTAAAAATTATTCTTGTGCAGGTGGAGATTAGCATATGAAAAATGCGTTTAATTTGTCCACTTTTAGACCTACCTGTCTGTCAAACCCATACATGTGACAGCAGCTGGGCTCAGCTTATCTCTACCACCTCAATGGCAGGCTTTAAATAGTCCATGGGCTGTTAGGTTATTTGTAAACTAAGTTCATTTAATTCCCTTTCTCCAAACAAAAGCAATGAAATACAAACATACCAAACTGTTGGTTCAGTTTCTGAGTATCACAAATAAAAATGATCATGTCTAACAGTTCGTAAAAATGGCTTCCTTTGGACATAAGAAAATAAAACCGCCAGTGTAAACCATCTCTATGTATCTACTTTATGACATTCCTGTAGTTCTTTCAGTGTGGAACTTAGTTTACATATTGCTCCTATGTAGTCATATTTTATATGGGGTAATTTTTCTAACACTTTTCTTCTTGAAAACTAACCTGCCTAATTTTGCAGTTCTTCTTTGTGTAATTTGATTTGTGCAAACCACAAAGGCCTCACGGAATGAAGTGAAAAGAGATGTCTCAACGTTGGTATGGCTCTGGATCCATTACGGCTTCATGCTTCACTTAACAACAAGGTTCCCACAGGGCAGTACCTATCATGAAATGGGTCTCAAGGGGTTAACGTGGGCTGAGTCTCAAAATAGGTTTAGAGCTCAGCACACCTACTCACTTATAAAGAATGAGCAGTAAATATGTGCATGCAAATTCTGCTTCACTTAAAGGACGCTGAAGTTATGATGGAAAAGTAGAACGCTCTTTCTCAACATTCAAACTAGAAGATTAAGAACACTGGGCACCTCGCACTTTTCAAAGGGACCAAACTGAGGGCAGCACCTGAAACAACTTTTCCCTACCACCTACAGCCCCAAGGAGACTGCAACAGGAAGAAAGTTCTCACAGGAAAATAAACTAGTGTAGTCTTCTCCCAATTAGCTTACTTCTCTCCACGTTACCAGTGTTATTGTTTTACTAAGTTTCTAAGTGTTTAACTGTCCCAATTGAGACGATGGTCCCAAAAATTCAGTGATTTCATATATTTTTTCAATCTAAAATCCTTTACTATGTTAATCAAATGCCCTAATGAATGGGCAGGGGGGTGTCAGTATTTCATATGTTACTTGCAGATTTCATATTGCTTTTACATGGTCAGAATTCTTTTGTTTTGGACAGTAAGAGATGTGTGGACAACAGCCAAATGCAACTTTCAAACTTAATCAACTTGGATCATTTTAAAATATTCACAAGGGCAATGAAACAAAATTTATCTATTATCTATTATCTGTGGTAAATATTGGTCTTAATAATAAACTGTCTGGTAGACTGATGAAACCTGTTCACTCTCCTATTGATGTTTTACTGGCCATAAGAGCTAAGGCCATACTCTATTTTAAATTTAACTCTATAAAAATGGGCAGTACCCAAGAAAATGCTAGCACAATTCCAGATAAAATATACTGTTGTGAGGCTGAAAAGTGCATGCAAAGCAAGCTGCATTATTAGAATGTTTAAATATTAATTATACCGCTGTGTAGTAAAGATGATCAAGTATGAGTGTCAACTAATTTTCTAAAAGCTGCAACATTTACTTTCATCTAAACTTCCTTTGTTAAACTAAAACTAAAAGCCTAGCAAGTTTAGTCTACTTGAGTGTGTTTATTTTTATTGGTTTCTGCATAATTTTTTTCTACCATAAACCAACTTTAACCCCTTTTCTGTAATCTCTGCCAGTATAACTCCAATAGCACATCATAAAATTCCTATAATTCTTCAAAGCCATGGAGTTGGAAAGGAAAGGCTTGGGCACTTTGTAACAAATGCCAGCTACAAGCTTCAGCCAATTACATTTAACTCTTACAAACCCTCTTTGTACGTGTGTGTGTGTGTGTAAACTTATAGATTTATGCTTTGTGGTCACTTTCATTTCCAGTGCAAGCATCCTTCAGTTGCTTTTGAATTTGAAGCCAGTGCCATTTCGTCGAAAATACTAGAGTGGAAGTAGTACCTAGCTACATTAGCTCAGGGAGGCTCGACTGACAGATGGGGAGGCAGATGTACAAAGCCATGTAAAATCAGAGAGACGTATTACCTTCCATACAAGCTTGGATGATGGAAATGAGGTGGCCTGAAAAGGGGGCGTTTTCCATGAACTCTGGTGATGGGAGGGTTAAGCAGAATCGCGGCCCTTTCCCCCCTTGTTTCTTTTCCTAGAATCTACTGCTCTTTTCCATTCTCAAACTGCTACTAGAATCAGGCAGGAAAATCACTTTGAGATTCTTAAGAAGAAACAAAAGGAAGAGCATGTGTGTGGAGGGAGATGCCTAGGTTTCATCCCGTCACCCATGGATGCCCAAGCCAGGGTTTCCCACCTGAGACAGATCGCGACGCATGTTCGGCTCACTCATGCAAAAGAAGCAATACACAAGTTCAGTGTAAAGCCACTTTAAAAGCTCATCGGGTGCATACTTTACTTGTACAAAATACCTTATTCATGACAGAGCAGTGAGGGCCTAGGTAATTACTTGAATCAAGGTGGCCTCAGAAGTATTTAAATCTGCAAGGACACTTAGAGCATGAATAATGCAAAATAATTTGCATCTAAATTTTTTAAGTGTTCTTTATTCAAAAACTAAAATGCAGTTCCGATTAAAGTTTGATGAGTGAAAGCTGAACACTCCGTACCCACTGTGCAACGTCTTCTGTATGTGGAAATCATTTCAGACAGCGGCAAAGGGACAAAAGAGCTTTTGTTTTTTAATTTAAGTTGTGATTGTCTCACTTCTTTTAATCCTAACTTTCTTTAGATTTTTTAGTGGCTACCAAGTTAATTCCCTGAGCTTGCTTCTCAGCTACAAGTCCAAGTTTCAATCCTGTCCCTTAAAAAACACAATGGAAACACTTAATTTCTTAGACTCGGTAATTTGCAAAACAATATAACATTTGGATCCAAAATTGATGCATTGCAACTTTTTTCTCTTACCTAAATTTTTTTTATTCCAATTTTCCTTCCTTTGGTATTAAAATATCTTGACTCTTTGCTATTAGAAAAGTTTAGCATACTCTACTGTTTTCTTGATATTATACTGTTGGGTGAATATGTACATTATTTAACATGACACGGGTAACACTCCGATGAAAAGCTGAGCAGTGTCAATATGATAACCTGTACTTCTTTAAGAACAGACAATTGCAAAGCTAAAAACCAATTGAAGAACCCAAAGGCAACTTTGTTACAATAGTCCGTCAAAGTGTTTATTATAACCTTAGAATGGCTTTCTTTATCTACTTTCCTAAAATTGAGCATTTTGAAGATAATTTCAAAAGAATGCTGTAATAAGATCAAATCATATTTCCAACTGATAAATGTTTTTAAATCAGCAGTTAAAAAAGGGAAGTAAATAATTTAGAAATAATTTTTACTTTTAGTTTGCTAATTTTCTACAATATGTTATCAATTGAGCTGCATAGCCATTCCCAGAATTTCACAACACATTCAATTTGATTTTGTGAACATTTAAAAAAGCACAGTTCAAGGAACTGCCATTGTTTCCTAGATTATTTGGCGATAAGACAGAGAACCCTTGTGGCCCTTCTTTTCCACCTGAGACAAAAGTAGAGTTCAGTTAGAAAATATGTTTTCCTTGCCTAGTTCACATGCACCCTTCATGGCAGTGTGGAGGTGGGCTGCTAGAATGCAGGTAGAAATATGATGTAATCCTACCAGTGTTCAGCAGTGGGCCTGACCTTCTGAGTAAATTTCAAGGTAGGCCACTCTGCAGTGCACAGCACCTAAACTTTAAAGGCCCTTGCAAAGGGAATTATTTTCCTGCTGTAGCTCTTATAAAGTATAGCCTTCCAATTTATTGCATGCTCCAATGCAGGCTTCTACTTTATTGGAATTTTAGATGAGTGTGTTTGCCACACTCTTGGTGATTGTGTAGGCCACTTTTTTGTTTTTTTTGAACAATGAAAACATTTTTAAACTCATTGAACAAAGATTTTCCCAGCAACAGACCCCCTGCTCAGCAGGTCACCTATCTTTGCGACAGTTTTTCTTTTCCCACGCTAACCCCAGGGCTCATTTGCATAAGGTCTCTGTTGTGACAATTAGTTTCAGGTGAGCTGATTTCTATGCAGCTTGCCCAAGACGATGCACAAGCCCTGGGCCTCCCTGATCCTGGTCCTAATTGCGACTGACTGGCACCAGACACAATCATCCTCTTGATTCAGCAAATTGTCCTGCTAGTAGCTTGTTGTGACCCCACAAAGCACAAATCATCATATTATGTCAGGCCAGCCTAGTAAACAACAAATAAAATATACTCTGAATGAGCATAGTAATGCCTTTTCCATATTTTAGGCATAGTTGACTAAATGAATGCAAATAATAACAATGGTCTTTTAATTTTTCTCTAGGTTGGGAGTGGGATTGTAGCTCTCCATAAAAACTTTTTACAAAAAAATAGGACTACCCCCATATTTAAATTCCATGGCTCTATACTACTGTCACCTGGGAGAAAGCACCCAGGTAAAATAACTGGCTTCTTTCAAAATACTCTCAGCTTTGTTGTTGTGGAAGTAAGTAACATGCTCTTTCATCATCTCTAAAACTACAGGGTGCATCAATATGCACATTAGCAGGGCTCCCAGTAGTCCCCACTCGACAGAAAAGAATTCAGAGCCAAGGAAAGTTCACATCTCTGCATAGCAACCCAAGTTAGGGAAGAACTTTCCTCAATTCTAGAAAGCAAGGAAAGAAAGAAGAAAAGAAAAGAAAAACAAAGAGAGATAGGTGACTTAGCATTAAGCATTAGCAGAATATTAAGGACAATACTTGTTCTTGAAATACAGTATTGCCTGCCTTGCACTCTGTCTGCAATTCTGAACTTAGCTGTATTACGTTACACGTGGCAGCTCCCTCATAAATTCTTTCTGCCCTGATAGTCAGGAATTCTGTCTGCCATGCTGTTATCTTACTTAGCTACCTACCTGTCATCTCTATTTACTTACTCTATATGCTAAAGGAAAAAAAATTTGATCAAGTCCAATAAATGCTCCAAAAGCCACTTGGCTATTTTTTTTACCTCCTCATGTAAAATCAGTGTATCGTAACTGTGATATTTCTTCTCTTTTTTTCAGGTATATAATATATATGCATGAATGATATGGAAGATGTATCCATTTGCATGCTTTCTAGAAGTAGAAAAGTTTTCACACAGACAGCTACTTTTAATACGTTCTTATCTTATTTCAAACTGATTTTTCTAACAATTATAGTTTTACTTGTATTATAGCCCATTGACTGCTTTTCTTTTCAGACACCTCTAACTTTGAGGTGAATAGCTTAGAAAAGGATCAGGGATTACAATTATGATTTCTTATTGCATTTGCATGGCAGAGTTGTCTACCACCTTTAAATAAACTTATCTGTTACATGGTCCTTACCTCATTTGTTCTACAGGTGACACGGCCCACTCTAAGGGGGACTATTTCTGCACCTGGTCAAGAAACATGGCCCAGGCACGAGCTCCAGAGAGTGACTGGAAGTACACAGTACTAATTTTCTCCTATTTCTTGAATCTGTTTTGACTTTTAACTCCATCTTTACAGTGACACAGAAATTGTGTTGTTAAAGGCTTTATATTAATTCAATTCAAAAGGGAGACAAAAAACAGCGGGGGGAGAGGGGACTTCTAAATTTTAGAGCCCCAATGAGGTACACTTTTAAAGCTTCGAAATTGTTCAAATCCAGGAAAATAAATACATATATTGTCAAGGTAAAGAATTATTGCAGGATCTACAAAATTTAACTATAAAACTGAACCTATGAAAAAGACTTTTGCTGTGAAAAATCTGTAAATCGAACTTTTTGAAAACTCAAGAGAACTTCAGTATAAGCAATATAAATTAATATTGAGTGTGTTTTACCATCAATGTTTGAACATAACTTCCACTTTCTGTGAATTATGAATTTGTGGAACCAACAGTTTTGGGAGTGATTATTACCTCCAGCCCCATTTTCACAGCCACTCTAGTGCTTTCTCCTCCAGACAGAGAACCATCGATGTTTATCTTATCCTTTGAGAAATTAAAAAACAATTGTTCATCCTTGTAAATTATTTTTCCATGTGAATGTGTTACGGAAGCATAATATTGTCATAGACATATGTGAAATAAATCGTTTTAGAGGCGAGAAACCAACACACAAGGGAATAATTCCAACAAAACATCATATTCCTACTTTCCTAGATTGAGCTCTACAACTTCGATATGCTGTTTTCTCTTTTCCCCTTGTTTCCCTCTTTCTCCTTCTTCTCTTTCTCTTTCTGCAGCACTTAACCTCTCCCTTTCTCCCCTTGCTGGGGAGCTCTTCTCCCTGCTGCTTTCTTCAGACGAGCTTTCCTGTCCGAATCAGTGCAGTTCGCTAGGTCCCATTCACGAGCTTTCCTAACTCCTTTTATTTCTCACTTCTGCTGCCATAGGTTCTCTAATTCTGGTTTCCACCCATGCCCTCTTTCCCTGTAGTGTGGCTTTTCTTCCTACTTCACACTCAAGAATTTCTTACTAATCTCTATTCTGCTAAACATGTTAACTTCCTTTCTTATAACCCAAACATGTTGATTCTGTCTTGACAGGGTTTTTTAATGAAAATCTCTTTCTCTCACAACTTCTGAATCCTTGAAAACATTCCTTTCTATGTTTCCGTATTTTTCAGCTCCCCTTTCCCCAAATCCTTGCTCAGATTTCTGGCCTGGAGGTTTTCCTTCCACACTTCCTAATTGTTGCTTCCTCTCTGGTGTTTCCCATTTCTCTCCTGCTTCTGTGCCAAAGGGTTTCACTACTTAAATTACTTGGCATTCTCCCTTTTTTTTTTTTTTCTCTTTGTATTTCTTATCTCTCTATAATATCATTTTTGAGTGGTTCAATCTTCTACCTCTAATTTTACAGGTAGATCCTCCCTTATTTTTCCATAAACTTCTATCTGCCTATTTTAGGAATGCTTTGCCCTTCTATCGCTTCATATCATTTCCTCATAAAATTTTTATTATAAATTATTCCCTACACTATTCTGTAAATGGTGTCCCCCACCCCCAGTACTAGGTACTGAACCCAGGACCTTTGCACCGAACAATACACCCAGCCACTTTTTATTATTGAGACAGGGTCTCTCTAAGTGACTAAGTTGTCTAGTCTGGGCTCAAACTTACTACCCTCATGTCTCAGCCTCCCAGAGTGCTGAGATTGTAGAATTGTGCTGCCACGCCTGGCACGGATTGTGTGCGTGGTTTGTTTTTTTTTTTTTTTGTACTGGGAATTGAACTCAGGACCTTGCACTTGCCCGGCAGGCACTTGTACCGCTGAGCTATATTCCGGGCTGGATTGTGTTTTAATATAGTATCTGTTACTTCCCTTAATAAAAATACAACATTCACCTAAGAATGACTACCAAAAAAAAAGTCTTCATTAATTTTGGGAAACATTAAGACAATTCTCAATTAATAAGAAAATTCCAATTCTCATTCATGAGAGTGAGTGAAACATAATGATAATGAAAGCATAGAAAGCACTCCCTACGAAGCCAGAAGCTGTGGATTTGTTGTCTTGTTTTTTTTTTTTTTTTTTTTTTTTGTGGGTACCGGGGGGTCGACCTCAGGACCTCGCGCGCCAACAGGCGCCCGTGCTGCTGAGCGATATCACCAGCCCCTTTTCCGTATGTGGGATCCGGGAGTCGAACTCGGGTCCTCGCGCTTGCAAGGCAGGCGCTTACGCCACTGAGCCATCTCACCGGCCCATTTTTTTTTGTTTTTGTTTTTGTTTTGTTTTTTGGTGGTGCTGGGGATCAAATCCAGGGCCTTGTACATGCAAGGCGAGAGCTCTACACTGAGCCACATCCCCAGCCCAGAGGCTGTGGATTTGAATCCTTGTTCTTTCTCATATTAAACAAGTAATATCAGGTCAATTTCTTAATAATAATTTGCATTAAATATTTTTGCCGTCTACCTCGTAGGAAGGCTGAGAACATCGAATAAGATAAAATGTTTTAGTCAATGCACCTTGTACACTATTGAACACCCTATGACCATTAGTTGAAAATGTTATCCCTGTGTTCAAATTGGATATGTCTGGAAATATCGTTTAGAAAAGCAAAATTTTCTAAATTGATGTAATTTCTTTAGTTTTAAAGAAGACTAAAGAGTTCCCAGGCCAACATAATTTGTTTGCAATTATATGAAGAGAAAAATTTTAGGAACTCAGTATTCAAACAGAAGAATGGAGATGTTTGTGAACGTTGTGAAGACATTCAGTGTTAAGAAGACATTCAATGTTAAGTGAAGGGGCTTATGTTACTTTTTGTGGGGAGTTAAAGAGCCAGAATCAATTTCGGGATATATACATATTATCCTGGATAGATAATAATCAGGGGCCCTAAAGGGCATCTTTTCTGAGCTACTCCTGCCTCCCATGGTCAGAAATCTACATGGGCCAAGGGAACCAAGAATCCACAGATCCTTCATACAGGGACCCAGAATAGTTCCTACATGTATTTTCCATGCAGTCATGTGGGCCAGAGATGTAGGATCTTTGGAGTTTTCCAGATGAACTGAAAATCTAGATTTTTTTTTGTGAAACTATTTAATTTTTAAATCCTGACAATCAAATTCAAATGTCTTAAAAATATTTTCTGAGCCAAACTAAACACATGCAGCAGCTACCAGTTTGCAACCTCTGCTCAAACCCTACATTTTACTACTCAGGATGTGAGGCCCCGAGAGCAGTGATGGCGAACCGTTTAGAGCTTTCAATGATATGAACAGCCCCCTGTGACGCGCGTGCCATGGGTTCGCCACCACCAGGTTAAAGGATGACCCCAAACCCATACTGGTATAGCCAGGAGTCCCCACATAAGTTTCCTGAACCAAGTCCGGGACTCGCATTCAGTTGTGACCCAAGATCTCCCCAGATTAATCAGCCCACGGAGACAGAAACTAGCAGAAGACATCTGGTCTAATCACAAATGGCTTCTTCTGCACTTTTAAAACTTCCCTTGCCAATCTGCCTTTGCTATTGCTTTCAAAGTTAAACGTGGTGAAGGTAGATATAGACAGTAAGGTCAATTTATGCCTTTCAATTCCTTCCTGGCAACCTTCCCTTTGATTCTTCCTTCTCCCCACCCTTGTTCCATGGCAGGACAGGTCTAGCACTGGATTGGGACTGAAGTGGAAAAACCCACTTAATGCCAAGCTAATGTCAATGCCATGTGAAACTTTTTTAAAGCTCTCTGATCAGCCTGTACAGGAATTAGGAAAATGGAACAGCTTTCTGATAAAGCAACCATAAAATCTTCCTAAAAAACACAGAAGTAGTAAAAACTAAACAAATAAACAAACAAAAAAACTGAGTTCAGAACATGTGGCTCCATGTGCTATGGTTTGGATATGAGTTGAGTTGTCCTCTAAGGATTCATATATTAGAAGCCTGGCTCTTAGGACGGCAATGTTGGGAGGTGGTGGAAGCATTAAGAGCAGAGTCTAGTGCAAGGTAAATAGGTCACTGGGACCATGCCCCTTGATGCAAATTAAGTAGTTCTCCTGGCAGCCCCTGTTAGTGCCTGTAGGGGTTGTTCTAAAAGAGCAGACTGGCTCCTCCCCCTTTGGTTGCCTATCTTGCCATGCTCTCCAACCACTGTGAAGTCAACCACTGTGAAGTCACCTGCTGCAGGGACCTCACCTGGGATGAACAGAGGTCCATGCCATGCCCATAAACCGTGAGCCAGTTGAACCACTTTTCACCACCCAGCCTCAAGTATTTTGTTATAGCAACAGAAAATGTACTAATACACTTATCACACAGGCATACTGGCTTTTCTGGTTCTAGCCATCTTCATTCTTGGTGTACAGAGCAATTACAAACTGACACTTCAGAAGAGAGAAACACTTAGCCTGAAAATAAGACATCATCTCACTGTGGATTTTGAGAGCACAATATCAACAACAATAAAAAAGAATTAACGCTCAAAACATCATCTTGTTCTTGATTTGAGATCTAGGGTTTAAATCTTGTTTCTGTCAGTTCTATTTCAATTTCTACCCAAGGAGAAAAGCCTAGATATGAAAACAATTGAATTCGTAGGTTCCATGTAAGTTCTAAGATTGTATGAAAGCATTAAGGGAAATATTTTTGAAAATCAAATTATAAATTTCTCAGATTATGCAATTATTTTAAGATAGGAAAGAAAAGACATATAGGTAAGTGCTAATTAATGTTATCATTTAATTCTCAATATTGGAATTTTGGGAAATTTGGGATGAGGCATTTTTTAATAACCAAAAATTTTCAGGAATCCCTTTTTAAAATATATATATTTTGGGGATGTATGAATATATCTCCTCTCTTACCTATGGTAGTGTTTTGATGGACAGAAAATTTTTAAATATTGGGAGAATTAAAAAGTTGGGATTTTTATTCCTATATCCCATAAACTATTTCAAGAAGCATAAATTCATCATCTAATGCTGTCTTCTCTTTTTAGCTTAAGCCCTTCCCTCCAAACAGGTAAGAGACGTTTTTGCATCAGTGTTATTTGCCAAAAACCTCTGCATTTTTTAGGTTTCAAATTGTTATATACCCACAGTGATATATCCTTTACCTTTGAATGTAAGTGGCATTCCAGGTGAATCTAGAAATCTGATTGTAAAGTTTGAGATAGAGCTAATCTGATTTTCTAAAACTTTTATATTTTGCTGAAAGAGACTATTGAAAAAAATTATAAGCTTGAAAAGTTTCCTTTGTTGTATTTATATCTTTCCAGTGACTAAAGCTTTCACATTAATCACCAAAATGTTGACTTTTACCTTTTTTTCTTCATGAAAAATAGGAAATTCAATAAGCACAGAGAAAGAAAATGTCAGATAAAACACTAAAAGTTTTGTTTTGTTTTGTTTTGTTTTGTTTTGATAGAATATAATGTATTTTTCTCAATTGCATTTTATAAAATAAAAGAATGGTCATTCAAATAGAACTCAGCAATTAATTTTATCCACTCCTTATTTCTATGTGTATTTTTTCAAAAATAAACTCCCTTGATCATGATTTTCATTACAAACCTAAAAACAATTATGGAAATGATCTTTAATATAATAATATATTTTACTGAATGTCTTAGCTTTTTCATTCGAACAACTGAAATAGAGACAATTCTTTGCATGTTGAAATGTGTAATTACCACGTATCCAAAAGGGAGGGTGTAATTTTCACATGTGATTACAAGGGAAGGGTGTAAGTGAAGCGGCCTGGGTAAACTTACACTTGTTTACAAAGAGCAGTACCTTTGATATTAAAAACTCAAAACATGAAAAACACTGGAAAAAATCAAAATTAACACACACAAAGCTAAACAAAAACCTTAGTATTTTTCTTGGCCCTACTACAAAAATAAAGTTGTTCCTTCTGAACTTGTATTGGTCTACTTCTGACGATTTGAAGAATCAACACTATTTTATTTTTCAGGCTTGCTAGTGAATACCCAATTAAATGTTAGAAAGCTTGAACACTAGTTTTAATTTAAAAGAAAACTTCGAATCCCTTTTATACTTGTAAACCTATGTGGTCAGTTTAAACTAGAGACTGATTTTCATCTCAACGGAACACACTTTTCCTAAATACAACATCAATGCTTGCAAGAGATACATTTTTGATGCTTTTATCTCCCTGTTATTTTTTAAACTTCTGATTTACCTTGATAAGATCAAGTTCTGCTCATGTGAACTTATGTTTTGGACATGTAGGAAGTGATGATATCAAGGAAAGCCAGTGCTGTGATGATAGCCGTCTCTTAGCAAGAAGATTAAAGATAGATACAAGAGCACACGACAGGTAGAAAAAAAGAAACCAAGAGCTAATATGTATTTGGAGCATTAAAATTGTAATTGCTATGTAATGGTGGTAGATTTTTGCAAAGTTTACAAAGAGTGCCACTGAATATCAAGTATGCTGATCCTCCTGCATCTCATAAAATAGGTAACAAAGAAAAATAAAGAGCAGGGGAAGAAAAGAAAGTTTTAAAAATTCTTACTCATGCTAAAAGGAATTCACTAAAATGTAGTTATCTATTTAGCTTTACAATTATACAGAAAGCAGTAGAGTTGTTAGAAAGCCACTAAACTATGTAGTTTTTGAAATGCAGTACTAATGGCAAGACTGATTTTGGTATACTTCGGAAAAAATTTTTTTGATAATTTGCCAAATCAAACTTCACGAGCAAGAACTTGGAAAAAGAACACAAGCTAACCAAATGATTAAGACTGAAGAATGAGTCCCATAAAATAAGTTATTCTGTGAAAAAAGAAACAGAGTCTTTAGTTATTGCCTAAATAAAATCTTAGCTTTCATTTTTTCTTTATATATGATTTTGTTGCGCATCTTCCATTCTGCTTTCCATTAAATCTAAAAGCAAAACACCTGAGATGAATGTCTCTCCTCTTCTGTGTCCACGGGCTGTCTGTGCCGGGGCCTGACTGGCCTGGGAATGCAAGGGTTCATCTGAAGGGCCAGCAGGTCTGGGGGACTGTGATAGTTTCTAGGCAGCTCAGAGGCTCACCCAGCACACACAGTTTGTGTCCACAGCGCACCAATCAATGCTTGGTGCACAGCACATTTTTCACTGTGTTGTTAGAGTACATTTGCTTATATTTTGCACAATTTTAATTTAACCATATTGATCAAACTGAACACTCAATAAGACCCTAGGCACCTTAGGCTTAGTAAAATTAGTCAACGTGAAGCAAGTGAGCTAAGGAAGTAATGGAAACTGGAGATTTAAATACAGTGGAACCCACTTAAATAAATACCTGTTAATGAAATAAATCTATTAAATGAATTTATTTTCTCGGGACCAAATCAAAACACGTAGAGTAATACTCAAGGGGACCTTTAAGTGAATACTGCTTAAACGAATAAGCATCTTAAATGTACATGTTTCTCTTGAAAGGCAAATAGTATTTTCATGTTCTCTAAGGTTAATTAAAGCAAGAAAATCCATGTCAACTTTTTTTTGGATATACTTCATTCTTTAGAATAAAGCAGGAAAAAGGCTTGAATAATACTATTTAAATATTATAAATACCATTCTTATTAAGGGAATTGTCATCTGTGTGTGTGTGTGAGAGAGAGAGAGAGAGGCAGAGAGAGACAGAGGCAGGGACACTTTGGGCATATGGAGGGAAAAGCCCTCGAAACAATTGAGTTTATTCATTTGTCAGACAACTAATCCACGGCAGGTTAAAACAAAAATATTTTAAATTTAAATTGCCTTCCACAATCTTATGTCACAGAGAACAGGGGTGCTACTTTTAACATAGAGTTTATTTGCCTCTTCAGAAAGTTATATTATTTCACCAGCATGGTTGAAAGGTGGGATTAAAAACATTGATTCCCTTCCTCTAATGATGATTTGTAATAAGAATCTCATTGGCACATTCACTGGGCTCAAAAGAATATATTTTAAAAGACATAATGCTTTTTAAAATAGGGATTAAAAACATATTTTGAAATCTACCCTATTAACAATTTTAAGTGTACAGTACAGTATTGTTAACTATATGCACACTGTTGTACAACAGATCTTTAGAACTTAACATAAGTGCTTTTTAGCATAAAGTTTATGTTGGACCACTTCTTAGCTCATCTGGTCTCTCTTTTCTCGGAAGGGTTGACCTATGGTGGTATGTTATTATAATGGCAGAAAAAATACAGCACACGCTAAAGTCTTAAAGAAATAAAACCTTTTAAAATACACTGGGTACGAGATCCATAAAGAGTTTTGTTCAGACCCCCTTTATGTATACTGCCTTTAGAGGGCCTTGTTTATTCATCTTTTTCCTCTGGCCTAATAAAAGATATTAGCTGTTTTCCCTAAGCAAAAGCACTCCTATCATGAATCAGGCAAGTAGTGGGAAACTGCTGGCCAGGTTTCACCCCACTAAAATTCTAATCTATACTTTGTCTTTTAGAATTAAGGAGAAAATGCATATCAGCAGAATCTCCTCTCTACTTTATTTCATTTATAAATTACGAGAATGATGCTATTATATATTATTAATTTCTGCTGTTCTCCAACTCTGCTGCAGCAGTGAGCTGCGGATGTTGGAACGGTGTAATTATGTTCTAGTAGGGTAGCCATCCGTTTCCTTTCAAAAATTTACAGGATTCTTAATCACGCTGCTCATTTGGGTGCGCAGCAGCGAGGATGGCGAAACACAAACAGGGCACGTTCGTTTACATAGGAACACCTGCTTAGCATGATAGCAGATGTCAGTCAGCAAGCAGAACACAAAAAGGAAAAATATCAACAACAGCAAACTCACACCATTCTGATTTGGTGCAAGGAAATTGTTCCAGAAGTGATGGCAACAATGGACTTTCCTTCTAAAACACAGACAGACACTCTGGAATTCCCAAGTCCCGTTGGTGGTTAACATTCTGTCAGAGAGAAAGGGTGGTCTGCCCCTTTTTGCCTCCTGATGTCAGCTCTGATACTTTTTATTATTTGGGGGAATTACTAAAATTACTGTGCCTCAGTTTCCTTATCAGTCAGCAGACAGTGGATTAGATATTCTAAATAAAAACCTAGTTCCTCAAAGGTGATTATCATTAGAAAGGATGAAATGATAAGAGAATGTCTTTCACCAGACCTAGTTCAAATTCCACCCCAGTCACTCAGTGGTTGTGTGAGGTTTTATAACATCAGTCAAGTTTTAATAATACCTGCTGAGAAAATTAAATGAAATAATATATACAAGGTACCTGCCACATAATAAGAATGTAGGTGGTAATATTATTATTGTTACAATCACCATTGTCACTATCATTATTTTGATCCTCACAGAACCTTTCCTACTCAGCACATTATTTATTAAAAGTCTGGAATGACCAACTGAAATCTCCCATGGAATAATCACAAAGTGTGACATTTTCGATGTGTATAGCTCTGAAAGGATACTATAATCATACCTACTACTATCATTTTATAGTTCTCAGAGAACCTGTCATCATTTCTACTACATGTCCCAAGATTTCTATCTGAACCATAAAACAAAGTTTTCTGGGCTGTACCCTCACTGAAAGAGAGACTCAGTGAAAGTGAAGCTCTTTCTACAACTTTGACACAGTAAAACGACACTATGGAAAAGCAAGAAATTAGAGGTTCATCACCTTCTGGTGCTGACCCCACCCTTACAACTTGCCCAGCAGGTTTTAAAGACCTTTTCTGGATGATTCTGATATTTTCCCTTCACTCTCTTTCTCCAAAATGGTTAAATTTCAAAATGGAAAACAGCTATCACACATGGGCAATGACTAATTTTCCTAAGGAATTTTAGTATTCGGAATGTGTCTGCTTGTGCAGGCCTATGTGGTAAAGGCTCCCTCAGTATGCATTGACTTGATACCCTATAATGGCTGCTAAGGAGCCATTATGTAGTGCCGTGTCAATGATCCGTGCATTGAGGACTCCCTGAGTACGCATTGACACGATAGACCGGAACGGCTCAGAAGAAGCTGTTATGGTATATCATGCCAATGATGTGCAGAGATTGGCAGGGCCTCTGGCCCTTCTGTGGAAATTGTGGAGTCTCTGAAGGAGCTGGGGTGGGCGCCATGTGAGTGCCCTCCCGAGCCTCCCAGCAGCTCCATTCTCCTTGCTCCTTGGGTTTACTTGAAAAGAGCTCAGGAAAGTTGTCCACTAACTTCAGTGGTCCCATGTTCCATCACTAAAACATAAATGGGTAAAAAGTAGTCTTGCCACTTGGTCTTTCATTTCTTCTTAGACAAAGAAACTTATACGTGAATAGTAAAGGAGGGGCAAATGTGAAGGTCACTTGTCCTGTTTTTATAAGTTTTAAGTTACAAATATCTCTTTGCTGCTTTATGAATTTCATGTTGTATATGTATGTGGTACTGGACAGACTTTTTGTTGTGGTGGTGCAGATTTTCTGAGATTAAAACATTTGATCCGTGCAATGAAAAATACATTCTTCCCATGTCTTCAGCAGTTGAATAGGTACTCAGCACTCAGCATATAGGAAATGGTTCAAAAAACCTTGGGAAGAGAAGTGCAAGTTCAAGAATAAAGTTTGGATTCACACATGCTTCACCAACTTAAGGCAGTAATTAATTCACTTATGGTATTTACATGCCCCTCTTCAGATACTTATGGGGAACATAGGAATTTTTTTTTTTTTTTTTTTTTTTTTTTGTGGGTACCGGGGGGACGACCTCAGGACCTCGCGCGCCAACAGGCACCCGTGCCGCTGAGCGATATCACCGGCCCCTTTTTCGTATGTGGGATCCGGGAGTCGAACTCGGGCCTTCGCGCTTGCAAGGCAGGCGCTTAAGCCGCTGAGCCGTCTCACCGGCCCGGAACATAGGAATTTTAAATTCACAATTCAGTGCAAGATTTAAAATGATCTTCATTAGAATTTGAAGCTATACTCTAAACTGCTTTATATACTACCAACAGAGAGCCTCATTATGTAGTACTATATTTGGATTACCTTCTTTACATTTTGTAGCTGTAGATTGTGAATGTATTTTTGGTATGCTTAAGCAGAATCAAACAAAATGTTTTAATCAACTCTATTAACTAACCAATCCACACAGTTGCATGGCAAATGTCTGGGCGAGAGATTTTACTGCATTCTTTTTTCTGGTATCTGCAAAGGATCACAGAGGAAGAGAGCTCTGAGATACCTAAGCAAGATGGTGGCAAAGGCTTGCAAAAATACCAAAGTGCCTCACTAAGCAGGATGATAGCAACAAGGAAACAGATTAGGCAGAAAATAGCTAGTATGATTGTGATTTTAAGTATGGAAGGTACTTCTGCATGCTCATTTCCTTGAGTAGAAAATAGTCTAATTTTCATAACAAAATTTGGAACTGGAGTAAGACATCTACCTCTGGTATATACTAAATGTCGACTGGATGACGAGGATTGGCAGCAGTAGCAAGGGGGGAACTCACTAAGGGCCAACGCACTGTGAATATTCAGGAATGGAGCTGAAGAATGGAGGGAGGGCACACAATATTAAACACTTACTGTGTACTTGGCACCTGATCTATTACCAACATTTCCTCACATAAGTCCTGAAACATTGATATTATGAGCCACAGTTAGGCTGAGTGACTTGCTCCAGGTCTCATGGCTGTTATGAAAGTAAAAATCACACTTAAACTCAGAAGTCCAAAGGGGCCGCTCTTTGAGCACCCACACTGCCTGTCAGCTCCCTGACACACAGGTCTCAAAAGTGTCATTGAGAAAGGCACAAAGTCAGTTAATTGAAACTTAAAAATAATTTCTGAGTATTCAAAATAGCATAGCTGTCACCAAGTATGGTTCGAGAAATTGTTAATATGGTAGTAGAGTCTAACATAAAGTTAACAAAATCTTTCTTCTAGCTATTGTAATGTATACTAAATCTTTAATGGACCTGCTGTATTCAGTGCACCCAGGCTTTAACAAAATGATTTTTGTATGTCATGTCACTGGTGATAAGAGATGGGCAAAAATGTCCTCGACATTTACACATGTGTGGGGAGACAAATAGGAATCAGATATTTTAAGTGCCATAACAAAAATCAGCACAGAATATGTTCTTTGAGGGGTTTTTTTAGAGGGCAATACTTCTAAAAGAAAAAGTACCATGTGTGCCATGTGTACTTCCTGGAAATGTGAAGGTAAAAGAATATGCCAATTGCTAGGACTCTTTTTTTCTTTTTCTTTTTAATCCCTAAAGAATCAAAATTAAATGAATATCCCAGACAAAGGTTACTGTTTCCCCTATTGAAAAAGGGTTCATCAAGGCCCAGAAACTGAAGTACCTCCATCACAGGATTCCTGGCAGCCTAATTAGTCATGCTTTGACATAGAATCAGAATTTACTGAGCATCTTCTAGGGTCCAAATACTCTTCTTAGAATTTCATCCAACCTTCCCAATGATCCCATAAGTCAATAGAGGCCCCTGTGTTAAACCTAAGAACTGAAGCTCAGAGAGGTCAAGAAACAGACTTAAGGCCGCACGGAAAGTAATCGGCACTATCAGAAGAATTTGGACACAGATTGTTTGTGTCTGAGTTCTGCATTGCTTTTGTTGTTTTGAATGTCGCATTCCCTGGAGAGCCAGGAGAACTGGGCCCCATTTGTTATAAGTGACTGGATCCAGAGATGATCTTAGAGCAGGAGCCCGGCCAGTGGAGATGTAAATGTGGAATAGTGCCGCAGCTCACCTTGGCGCGCTGGTAGACAGCACACTGCAGGGAGTGTGAGAGGAAGCACCGCTTCACTTACAGGTGGAGCAGTTAATAACTTTTAAATTTCATCTTTAGTTCTACAACATTTTTGGGATTTCAAAAATCTATCTTGAGTTCATATTCCATTCATATCACTTATGGATACTGTCCAAATCCTATTATCTAGGAACTTAATTTAAAATAGCTTGGTCTTTTTGAACTGTCAAAAACTCTAATAAAACAGGGATGTTTCATACATCCACAGAGCAAATTCTGTGGGACACCCGAAGCTTAGCTCTTAAACTGTGTCCTTACATTAGTGAAGAGGTAAAATCTAGACTGCTGCAAAGCACAATGCAAATATGAATTTCACTGAATCCTTGACTGTGATCCTACTTGAAAGTCAGGATTCTGCTTATTATCTATATCTATTAATAGACTAATTATAACAATAAGACAGACATTTGAAACACATGGCTGGGTTGAAAACTAATTGTTTTCAACCTAACAGCAACTAAATTGTTGTTCTTTTTTGACAATGTAAATTAATTTCTGAAAAGGTAAAAATCTCTAAATTCATTTCCTTAGATTCCAAGCCCTTTAAGAAAGGTATACAAGGTAGGAATATGCAACTGCAATTTTTTTTAAAGACTACTGTTCCTTTAATGCCCAGCTGGTTTTGAGATGTAATAAAATTGACATATTGATTCCTTTGAATTTACAAATGCCTGTGTCATAAACTCCATCTCTAAAGCCTAGGCATCTTTAGAGCACTGTCATTTTTTTTTTCTCCAAATGGATCAATTATGTGCCCACGTAATCCTGTTACCTGTGAAATCCATGCATACTTCTCCCATTTGCTGCAGTTCCCAGGCGGACAAACTTGCATTATGTACGCATAAACAAACAGCACATTTTCTTGATATTAGAGATTGTTTTCAAAGTGAAAGGCAATCTCTTGGGTCTTTTACTCAGAGAGAGAGAGAGAGAGAGAGAAAGAGAGAGAGAAAGAGAAATTGTGCCTGCTTCTGCAAGTAACATTAGTCTATAAATATACACATATACATGATCACATTTATATATATGTGCATATATGTATGGTATATTTATAATTCTTAACAATTCACTTGAATCACATGATTTTTGCTATGGTCATTTTTTTTAAAACTACTTCAAGGACATTAAATCTTCGTTTTAGCTAAACTAGTCTATGGAGGTTTATCACATTTTTTCTTTCTTTTTTTTTCCTTTATTGATAATTATTATTTAAGGACAAATCATCCCCAAGATACCTTGACACAACTGAGAAATGAAAACCCAAAATGAATTAGGTTATAAAGTTTGCAGCTGTCTTACAGGGGGAAAAAAGTCCTCAGTGTTTTTCAGTGCAGCACTTGACACTCACTGGCTCTGAGACTTCTTTAAACACACACAGACTCCTTCATTGAAACCGTCGTAGAAAACACAAAGATTCTGCTCCTACTACATTAGGAGGGAAACGCCTGAGTGAACCAGGAGGCCCTCCCCATACCTTAAATCTGCAACAGCAAACTGTCTTCCACACAAACACATTTGCATGTTTGCGTATGGACATGCCCACCGGTACAGAACGCACAGAGAAGGCTTATGTGAGAAAATATGCACAGACCACAGTTACAGGATCCCCTGCAAATAACCAACAAGCAAATATGCTTTTGTCTATGCGTGAACTCTCTGTGTGAGCAAAGTACTGTGCATGTTCTGCACAGAGAGATGAATTCTTGCTTCATTCTTTCAGCCTGTGCTGTATCTGATTTTCCTCACTTCACTGGGCACTCAGCAGTCCACTTACACTGCACTTGCACTTTACAATTTGTCTCTAAGAGATTCCCCAAATCACAAAACATCTTGTCTGTCATCCAATGTGCTCCCCATATGCAGAAAAGATGGTCTGAAAAATTGGGTTGTGCTGGGAGTCCTGTGGCCTGGCGCACCGCTGCCATTGTGCCGGAGTGGTTTTAAAGATAAATGGCTGCATGTTAACCAGATTTGACATGCAGTACAAAGGCAGGCACCTTTGGTCCCATGACACAGCCAAACAGAAAACACAACAAGCAAGCCTGGCAAAGATGTCTGACATGAATAAAAGCACAACAATTTGTCACATAGTTGTTACAAAATGTTAGCAGCTTTAGGGCTTGCCATGGGATGGCAGAGATAGGGCAGTGTGGAGAATTCAGAAGTTTGAGGATTGGTGAGTTTTAGGCCATGGAAGAGTTAATTCAGAAAAGGGGGGAAATAGTCATTGCAAAGGGATTATTTTCATTTGCTTCCTCATAAGGCCGAAGAAGGCCTCCATGACATGAATTAAATCAGCAAGGCCAGTGTTCTGGGATTTAGTAAACTCCACCGTTTTTAAGGGCCGCCTGTTAACCATCTCTTCCCAAACCCCTAAACATGTGCCACGTTCTTGCATCAGTTTCTTGTGGATCGGCAATGATTTTTTTCATTTTCTTTTTCAAACTCATTTAGTGATGAATAAAATGATTTCTGAGGATAAAAAATCGTTGTCCCCCACTTAATCTCACATTCAACCTGAAGTAGAGAATCAAGCTGCTTCACTATTACTCTTTTTCACATGCTGGGTTTCCTTTCCCAAATGTCCTTCCAGTCAATGATCACTGTGCCTGCAATTCTGGAAATTCCATGATTGCAGTAACATTTAACCATAGACTTTCTTCCTGACTCCAGGCTCATGCCCTTTCTAAGCCTTAATTTCCTCCTCTATAAAAAGAATATTAAAATAATAGTGCTTAATTGAAAGAATTGTCAGTCTATATCAGTTGACATAGGCAAAATTCTTAGCATAGGTCCAAAGGCATTATAAGCACTCCATAAAAGTTAGATAATATTATCTTTCCTGCAGTCTCCAGACACGTCACTGAGACGCAAATATGATTACGTCACTGTACTTCTTCAAGAAGTGGTTCACAAGCTCCCCATCACCTATTAGAAATATGGAATGGCTTCCTGTGCTCCTGTTCTCCGTCGCAGGCTCAGTTTAAACTCATCTCCTTACATGAGCTCTGTGTCCGGGCATCTCAGTTGGCTCGTAGTGTTCGGTCTGGTGCTCCTTTCGGCCCACAGTGCCTCTGCTCACTCCACTGCAAACCCATGTCGTGTGATAACGTTCCCCTCCACAGCCACCTCCCCCAGTAAGTCTCCCTTTTCCCCCTGCTCCCAGAGATAGCTGCAACATCCTCTGCACTCTCTCCTCCTTAGACCCAAAGTCCTCTATAGCACTCATCACACTTTCATCATTTCTTAAAGACCCGTCTTTCCCACCTCACAGTGAGCTAGCTCCTCAGAGTCTGGGTTTTGATCTGCAGCCTCTAGCATAGTTTCTGCACATAGTAGGTGTTCAATAAATGCAGAATTAATGAACCCCACAAAGCTCAGATAACTCTCAGGAAAGAAGGCGAAAGAACTCTGACTAGAAAAAATTGTGCATTTTTCTTCCACGAATATGACATCAGCTTCAAAGAAGTGCTGCTTCTAGGAATAGCAGAATGAATTAAGTAAGCTCACATGGCAAACTTTGAAAAGAAAAAATCCTTAAAAAAAGAGAGAGAACAATTTGTTGACCAGTGTAGTGTTGGTATTAACCATATAGTGCAGGCCTTTTCTAAGGGGCCTGATGTCCCTAAGAGTATGAAGAGGAGCCTTGGCAGAAGAATTTGTCTGAAAGACACTGAAGATACTATCATTCTCAACACACACACACACACAAAAAAAAAAAAACATGGATGGAATCTCCTAAGTAATTCTACATTGCTGTCCTAGCTTGTAGAGCACTATGAACCAAATGTAAAGAGATAAGAATGAAAATTTTCAAGGGGTAGGAAGGGCCTGGAGCACCATCGAAGTCTGTGATTCTCTAACCTTTGTGACCCCTTGTAAACTCAGAAGCAGAGCAGCCTGGGGCGCGTCATAGTACCACTCCCCATCCCACCACTCCCCTGAAATCTGAGTCCAGGCCCATGTGCTGCAGATCTTATGTTCACAGGTCCAAAAGGGAATCTAGGAAGTCATTCTTTGATGAAAACTACCTCCACCCTCGCTGGAGGCAAACTGACTGCTGGAATATGAAATCATCCTCACCATAGTTAGTGGAGGCAGGACCTGGTGAAAGAAGAGGGATTGTGGCATTAAATGGTGACCTTTAAGTTTCCTCCATTTATAGGTTTCATTTTATTTCTACTTGTAATATTAAATGGGAAACAGATTTGAATATGGGAGAAGTGACGGCATGCCACTTGGAACAACAAGCCAAGTTGTCACCTCTAAACTGCACATTGCATTTGTATCCTAAATGTGAGGAAGGGCCATGGGGAAGGCCTGACACAAGGCTTCAGATAGTAACCTATTTCCAGGATACAGACTGTTCCTTATTTTTCATTTTTCTCCCCAAAATGTCAGGGTCATCTGAAGAACGTCTTCAAAGTGAAATCACTGATTTCTGCTGAAAACAGCAAAGAACCATGCAGAATATTTTATATGAGAGAAACTGATGATCAAATTGATCTGCAGCAGTTAACTATATTCTTAGGATGAGTTTATATGGAGAGATCATTTTGTAGAATGCCAAGCACAGAAAAGATATGTAAAAAGTCCCACAGTCTCTCAACTCCAGTGGTGTCCAGACAGATACCCAAACTCAATATTATTGATTCATATTAAAATATTTTAAATTCTTATGGTTCAGAAGGCCAGGAAAGGCACATGGAAATTAAATTTCTTACACTGAAAGGAAATATTAAAAGTTTAGTGTTTCTCACTTTAACAATGAAAACAGTGTAAATAGAAATAATTTTAGAATAGTATCTAGGCTATAAATTTACTCATGTGCCAATAGAATGCTTAAAATATAATAAGTTGATGATATGCTTTGTTAGAAAGCGACATCTTTGTTGAAAGGAGAGATGGCATTAATAAGCAGAATTCATGTCTGGAAAAAATTGTTTCTAATAATAACTATTAATCAATTTTATAAGTTTATAGATGGAGTAGTAAAGACAAAAATTCTAAGAAAAAAAAGCAGGATGCTGCATGCCTATAATCTCAGCTACTCTGGAAACTGAGGCAGGAGGATTGCAAGTCAAAGCCAGGTTGGGCAATTTAGTTGGTCTCAAAATAAAAAATAAAAAGTCTTGAGGATGTTGTTCATTGGGAAGGCCCTGGCTTCAATCTGTAGTACTAAAAAAAAAACTAAGTAAATTATAAGCCTTATAATAATTCTCTGTTTCTTCCCTAAACTTTGAAAATTAAACTTCAAGTATTTATTGGATTGGTTAATAGTCTTTCTGTTTGTACTTCCTGTGCTGTGAAAAGATTTCCCTCCAGGTCGCTATTTTATTAATGAGAGTGTTTTGCAGCAAACCAAATCCACATTAGTCAGAACTTCAGGTGTACGATTGTGACCCGTGTAACAATCTTAGGCTTGCAATTTGTGCGGTTAGGTTTCTTAATCTAGGTCTAAAATATGTGCAGCATAGAGAGTAAAAAAACTGATGGATTGTGCCATCTATGGCAGCATTTGTTCAGCATTTGGTACAAATAGGAGAAAAAAGATACAGAATGCATGGATTGATTTTCAAATTACCTCAATATTTTGAAAACATTTTCACCTGCATGCTGAGAATGCTAAGAATGGCAAGGAAGGCAATTGTGCATTTGCACAGCCTCCACTGCATTCATTTATAAATTACCTCATCACTGACTGAAATTAACACTGATTCTTACAGGCAATTTCTCAATTTCCAATGCTAATTACATTTTTTTTACTTTTAAATTCTGTACCACCTGTTTTGGGCAAGACATCTTAGGCAGCGCGACCGCATTTAATCACAATTTTAATTAACCGCCCTGTAGATGTGAAAAAGAAGCAATTATAATGTAGATGAATGATGATTTTTCTGCATTAAATTGTTTTGTTTCCCTGGTATGTTGATTGTAACACAGCACACAAATACAGTAACTGTACAATTTTTTTCTATTGTAATTTAGTAATTGTTTTTGGAAAACCAGTTTGGGAATGAGTGACTTCATCTGTTTACAAATTGATTGATACTGTTCCCTCACTGATTGCTGCAGCGTATATTTTGGTATTGCACAGCCTAGCATAAAATATAATTAGAGATGCACAGGCTTTGCAGCACCATTTTGGAATCTGAAAATCAACTGTAACTGAAGTATGTTTTCCTTGAGCATACTAGTATCAGTTGGGGCTGATGAAATGATAATCAAAACAATGGGCTTTCCAATTCCACCACTAGTAGAAACTCTTGCTTTCAATCTGATAGTCTAATATGGTAAGTTTATGAATTACTCTGTACTAGGCCTGGGAGCTGGGGGCTGGCAAGTCTGAAGCTTGCACAACTCACTCAGATCTGTATCACAAGAAGCATACAAGTGAGGTAAGGAAACAATGATGAAAAATAAAGAGTTGCTGCTTTGGAAATGGAAGGATTGTTCCCGACACTCAGGCACAATGCACTGGTGTGCTGTAGCGCTAGCCTATCTCATCTCTACACTATGATACAATAAGATCACATTCGTGCTGCTGGCTTGCAGATACAGATCATTAAAGCCATACCTCATTGCAGATAAATTCAAAGATCTTATTTATGTGAAGCAGAGCTTGTTCCTCACTCAGCTAGGAATGGGTTGGGGGCAATAAAGACAGCCACTGATACTTGTTTATGAAACCTTATGCTAACTGAGAGCTAGAAGATGTACACTTACTATTCTCACATGAGTGGAAATCCCTCCCGGAATGCCCTAGACTAACATCATACCCACTGTCAATCTCAGGGACATTCTCAATTAATGCACTTTATTGGTATCACAGGGCTGGTGGCTCCCTCCAATCATCCAATGAATAGTTCTGAAATGTGTTCACTTGGATGAGTCCTGGGCTAGGCCATTTCTGCCAGCCTGGAAAAAAGGGGGAAAGGCCATGTAAGCAATTGTGGATGTTCAAAGAAAACTATTTACGAGATCTCTTCATCTTCTGCTTTGCTTCCATTTACAAACCATTCCTTAGAAAACCCGAAACCGAGATAGTTCATTAAAAGGCGAGAAGTCATTTTGGTCCTAGTCATGCATTTGTTATGAAACACAGTGGGGATCATGGCTTCATTTAGAGTAATTTAAAGATAGAATGATAAAAATATGACTTGGCAGGGCAAAGCAAATAATGTTGAGATAGGGTTGGGATGGGAGGACTATTTGGATCACCTTCTGTTTGTCCATCTCCTTTATAAATATTTGCTAACAACGTATTATTAATAGGAAGCACCAAATCCATGTCAACATTCACTTGGTATATTAAGTAAGAATCTGCCCTATTTATATATTAAAAGGTAGATTCTTTGGCCAGTCATAGGTTACATGTCTAAGTCTTGTTCACACCCATGGGTTTAAACACAGAAATCTCTAGTGAAAGTAAAAGAACGTGCCAGAGTGTCTTGCAGTCTATGCTGCTGGCAGGAGTAAGTCTTTCTCTTGTAGGCTGCTATTAAAAAAAAAAAAAAATTAGCAATGAAAGCTTACTCTTGCCTAGGCACCCTGACCCTACAGTCACCCTTTCTGGCTGTAAGAATCATTTGATATAAATAAGCATTGAGGAAAACTACTACTGAAAAGTGGAGGGGGGCAACTCATTTCATTTAAGCTGTCATTGCTAAGAAAGCATGCACAGGGCAGGCTGGTGGAGCCGTGCACGCGCTTTACCCTGGAGACTTCATTTCTGGTTTTTAGTGCAGTCTCCTTGCTTGTTAGCAGCAATGCGTTCATACAGCTGAATATTTTTCTCTCCTCTGCCACTTTCCTCACCTTCATTACAACAGCTCTCAAGAAAGATGCTGTTTTATGAATGGAGGTAAAAATAACCCTGAATATCTCAAATTATAGCCTCTTTACCTAATGAAAAGGGAGTGTTCTGGCAGTAGATTGAAACTTCTTTTTTTTCCCCATAAAGTTGTTACAGCAGTAGTGCTTGTTTAGAAGTTTCTAAAAGTGGTAATATCTGTGTTCCTGCTGGGAGATGCCATGCCACCAACCTTTCCCTGAGCCATTTGTCACCCTGAGAAAAGAAAGTACCTGATCCCAGGCCCGAGTCAGTCTTAGCTTCCCATGTATCTTCACACTCTGATCCACTGTGAGTTCCTCTGAGCAGGGAGCTGCTTCCCATGGCTACCTCCTCAATATAAACTCCCTACCTAATCTCTTAGCAAACACTTCAAGCAAACCTGAAGAAAAGAAAAAGAGACAGAGGGGGAACCAAAAACCCTGCACAGATAAAGCTCATGCAAAGACACATGCAATGGGACACTGGAATCTAAATTTAGTACAAAACCTAAGCTTTCTTTCGAAGGGTTGGCTGCTGCCTGTGGAACAGGGATTTTTGTAACCACAATTTTATTTTTAAATTTCAATCTTAATTCTTCTGCTAGCTCTTAAATAGGGCTCACTTTAACATATAATCTCTCGATTATTTTTCCTTTGCTGTTGCAGATGTGCTTACCCTTACAGGTATCTGGAAATAGCTTCTTTTATTATCATCTTTTAAAGAATATGTCTTTTTAAAAGTCCATCCTGACTGCACCGTGTACACACAAGGTAACTTTTCCTGAGGAATTTATGTAAGAATCCTCTGTTGCAAATAAATAACAACTTTCAACCAGTGATCAAAGAAAAATAAATCTTTTACCCTATTAAGAATTTTTAAGACTGGAATCCCATTTTTAAATGGATAACAGCTAAAAGGC
>CM051826.1:91395149-91462649 GCA_028451465.1 Erethizon dorsatum
GGAGGTTGCTGAGACTGGTTGAAGCCAGCCTTTCTCTGCATCTATCGCTCTGTCCCAGAGGAGGTGTTTGTTCAACATAGTAGTTTGACAGCACAAAAACACTGTGGCCAGAAGCCCTATTCCAAAGAACCTACTGACACGTATCATTTGTGGTCTTGGTTTCACGGGGTAAGCCTACCTCATACTTTTATCTGCACAAGTATAAAACTCCACACATTTCTAAATGTCCAGTATAGTTTTAAATCCAGCTTCCCCTTTTTTCTTCTGAATATTATAAACACTACTTTAAAATACCATCTTTATTCAGGACTCCAGAATGCTGTTTTAAAAACCATAATAATTTGCAATCAAGTTAGAATAATCTGTGTTAAAGTTGGTCATACTGAAGGAAAATGGAAGAAAACAGTTTAAAAGCACACAGCTAGTAATTTATCCTAAATACTACACTTAAAGCTTAGATTAACAGGCATAAGTTACGTTAAGAGTCATGTGGTATAGAAAACATTTTTATCCCCTATAAGAAATCCTACTAAACAAGAGTCTACATTAATTCTTCACATCTACTAGTTTTGTTTGAATGTATTTCATTCATAAGCTAGACAATTGCAGTGAAAGTTAGGAAAAGTACCAGAGTATGGTTCCCAGGGTGCATTTGCGTTTGTCTGCATTGGAGACTGTGTGCATATGGGCTGTATTTGGTTTTCAAATTCCCATCAACAGAGCAAAGGTGATGGAAAATCTTTAGAGGACAAGCATTTTGTTTAAAGATATTTCCCTCTTAATGGGTCTATTTATTATGAAAACACAGCTTACTGAGTTCTTTATATATAAACCTCACCTCTTAAAAGTGAGAAATCTCATGATGTGAAACACTTCCATTGGTGTGCTTGGTGTCTAAAATAGAAACTTAGGTACTTCCAAGAATAAGCAAATTGCAAAGTTTCCTTGATTACAGTTACTTGGCTATACACAGCGGCATAAGTACAATTTAAACTAAGGAACAGTGAAAGCTATATGCTGTATTTATAGATCACTGGGTTACTGAATTCCTTTAAATGTACTCATAGTTGGAGAGAAAGAAACTCAGATCTTACATAGCATGATATTCTAATTTGTTGATCCATTATTGATTACTTCATATTTCAGAGAGGGAGTGGCTATTACCTTGTCAGGAACACTTTTTCTTAGTGTTAATTATAAAAAGAAATGCAAAGATGATATAAAGAACAAATTTACTATGCTTTCATATGAGCAATGTAACTCAATGTACAGAGGAATTCACTACAGTTTTTCATGTAGAACATGTTTTGCTTTTTGTCATGGGAAATCATTAATGACAATTAACTATTCCCCAAAGAATGTGGTCATTTATCTCTATCACCTGAAATTATTAAAAAATGTTTCTTACTATATCATAGACATTTAAAAATAACCCTTCTATATTTTTGCTCTTGTGATAAATAAAGTTGGCTAAACTGACCAAGTCTGTGTTTATTGTTTGAAAGAACATCTTCATTTGAGTGGGATTTAAAAATTTAACTTCAAGATACTGTACTCAAGAATTAGACCTCTTCCAATTTGTAATAGAGTGTGGGAGGGTTTAACATAAAATACACAGAAACCAGGAAAATGAAGAACAACTTAGAAATGGGTTTCATATCGTAGAATATTACATTTAATCCTATAGATGGTAGGAAAAGCTATTTGGATTCTTGACTGCATAGCAAAGCTTTTAAAAAGGCAAAAAGGAAAAGTAACTTGAACATGTACAGCAGCAGTTCTGTATTGTCTTCCAAGTCTAACAACGACTTCAAATCTCAGTTTTCAGCTCAGCTCTGTAGTAAAACTAAATTTGTAAAGAATCATTAATTTTCATGATTCCTCAATTGAAAAATAAAAGCAAATTCAGTCAGATCTTTCTTGAAATGTTCGCTCCCCTTCCGCCCCTCATGTGTTCAAGCTGCTTGCTCTTCTGAGTCCGGTTTTTAAAAGCCCATATTAATTTCTAGCCAAGACTGCAGCACCCACTGTCAGTGTGCAAGGCTTTATCAGCTCTCAGACTTTCTTAGGTCACAACACACAATATCTGATGAGACACTGATCATCTTCCTCTCTTTTCTCTTTCCAGCTCCTCTAACTTTCCTGTCAGAAGCATGAGAAAATATGCACAGTTACTGTTGCTGAGGGGAGACAAAGTTTAACTTCTGGGTTGGCAATCGGAGAATAATTCATGAGCAGATTTCTAGCAAATGATATGATTTGCTAAATTTTGGTCTTTGATTTATATTTATGTACTCCTGCTACTGCTAAGGTTTTGCCAACCTCAATTAGATCATGAATGAGATCATTTTAATTCAGCCCCCAAACTGTGACCTGACCAGGGTCTGAAAGTGTTCAAAAAGTAATTTTAAGCCTCCCTTTGATTTGAAAAGGAATACTGCATGCTTGGTTGTTCATACAAATAACATAAAACTTAATTATTGGATGATTTGGCAGAGGACCTTTTTGCCAAACAACAGTCAGTGCCAGCTACTATGAGGCTGGCGCTGCCTGGGTCCCTGCGCCCATAGCCCCCTTGTATACGGCGTCTGTTCATTGTCTCAGGGTAAGATGCTTTCAAATAGGATGCACGGATCCGGGAGGCGGGTGCAACTCCAAGGGTGTACCATATTTATAACTCCGGTTAAAAAATGCTGTCTCACCTAGAAGGGAAGTAGATCTGCGCTGTCAAATCACCAGGAGGCTGTGACAAAGGGAGCTTGCAGCCTGACACACGGTGTAACAACACAGCAAACACCTTTAATTCTGTCATGTCTCATACCCTTTACTTTCTCACACATTTATGGCTGTTCGAACGTTGACACCTACACGCTTTTTCGAAACTAAATAAGGCAATCTTATTTAAGACCAAATGCAACACCTGTAAAGTTATTCTTATGCCCAGCAAAAAATAACCATTAACTCCTTCCTCATGAAAGCTGCCATGCTTGCTTTGGAAAGTCTCAAGTTGGTAATGGCTGGCTTCGGGCCCTGACTCTGAGGCTCACATGACCTCCGGAGCTCTGACAGATAGACGAGGCTTCCCCCTCAAAAAGATGCGGAGGGAGAGATAACGTTACTGTCTGAATTTGCCTCTCATAGCTTTTCAAGTTGGAGCCCCTTTCTTCATCACAAACTTCTGGTGTCTTTTATAGTAAGGAGGGAGGCCTCAGCTGCTTCATTCCCTCTAGTGACCGTAGTCTAATATTTTAAAAGCCAGAAATGAAAATAGCTTTTCTAAAGATATTTCCTGGAATTTTTAATGTACTGCCTTGATTCCTTTTTTTCTATCTTTTTTTTTTCCTTGCCAATTATAAACCACCATTTGGAGGGCTTATGAGCAATGTAAGTCCACCTCATCTAATTAAACCACATTGTTTTAAAAGCTTGAACAGTTTTCATGTCTGCAAGACTTGTCTGAATAATAAACTGCTAGAGCCAGAATTCTGAGTGTCTTTGGAAAGCCAGGATTTCATCTGCTGAGCACAAACCGCCAGGCACTTAAAGAGTTAAAGAGTGTTCCCGCATTGCTGGGTAGGTTAATATCACAGCTGCCTGGTAAAGCATTATCCCCCTACCTCACTTAACAAAAGCCTCCTTTTGCAAACAGACTCCCACTTTCCCCCCAAGTGTCCAAAGGTGTTTACTGAAGTAAATCTGCCTAAATCCTTCACTGCCTGGGTCATGGGGGTGGATAGGAGGGGTGGAAGGTGTAGGGATAATCTCTTTTTGTAAATTCTGTAAATCTTCTGGGGAAAAAAAAATTAGGAATCTGTGTCACATGTTTATGTACAACTTCTAATATATCTTAGTTTTGGTCTTATAAGTGAAATATGCCACAATGGATTTTGGAAAAGCCCCTGTTTCAAATAATTCACTCTGCTATTTGGAGAGATATACTTCCAAAGTTGTGTGTGAGTGTATGTGTGTGTGTATGGTGTATTGTATGTGTAATCTAATTGTTGAAGAAAAACTGTTGGTATCTCCAAAGTGGTTTCAGAAAGGGGAGGAAAGACAAGACAGTTTAGGAGCAAGATAACATAGCTGAAAAGTTGTCACGAGAGGTTTCTGCTCTTGCCGTGGTCTCGTTCCAGTACCATTAACTACATGTTACTTTTGCATGTTGAAAATGGAGGCAAATAACACTGTAAAACCTGACAGGTCCGCCTGCGAGGGCTTAAACAATTCCCAGTAAGAAGGAGCCCTTTAGGCACAAACTTTCTCTCTCAAGAGAACGTGAATACCACCAACCCCTCCCTACAAATCTTAAAGCATCCAGTTTGAGATACAAAAAGGCTGTCATCTCACAAATGTTAAACATACTAAAAAAATCTGAAAAAAAAAGTATGGAGAAGGTGTGAAAAACGTGGCACTTTACAGCCCTCAAAGCTTTTTAAAATAGAACAACTTTTCCCCCTAAAATTCTTTTCAGAGATTTTTTTTTCCTTTTTGGCTCATTTGAGAGTTTCTTTCTTGGCTTTTTTCCCCTTTCATTTGAAAATATGAATTATCATAAAAAGTCAGGGGGGAAAATGGGAAAGTCTTTTCCAGTTTTTCTGAGGATTTATCAGTGTGTTTAGGCTGGGTGTGAGTGCCTGTCACTGAGGCCAGACCAGGGGCCCAGTCTTCAGCTTGCCCCGTCCCCCACCCCCACCATGGTAAACAATCATAGTTATTAAAGTGAAATTGTAGGGAGCTCTCAGGGGTGGGAAGTCCACACACCTGACCCCAGTCCTAACAGGCTTCTGGGGTAGAATTTGATCCTTCTCTGACACTTTTTACCTCAAGTGTTGAGCGGGTGGCCATGAATAGTACAGACATGCCATCTTGTAACACTATATGCCTGTCAGGAGGGACAGGGCCTGGTTGAGCATCAACTATGTAAGGCTGGTAACTAGGGGAAGCCCAACAAACAGCCACAAACACCTAAGTTATTTTACTCAGCTAGTACCCTCTGCCTCTCTTCTTTCTCTTCTCTTTTCTCTTTCTCTCCCTCTCTCTCTCTCTCTTTTCATCTTGGCTTTCTGTGGCAGAATGCAAATGGAGCCTGCCGGCGGTGAAAGGGCTGAATTGTGATTAAGAAGAAGAAGAGCTCCTTTCTTTGTTCTCCCCTCAGGGGATGTTTACTGGGAGAGACACAGCGGATCAGATATGAAAGGCATTCAGGTCAGCATTGATGTGAGCGAAAGTGAAATCATACCTAAGGCATTCAAAAGACCGCCGTGTCAGGGGTTCAGCTAACGGTACAGCTACTGTGTGTGTGTCTTCCCGGAGAGGCAAAAATCTCTTTACAGACGATTTTTTTTCTCTTTAATTTACTACAAAATTATAAAAGTCCCCCCTCCACTCCATTTACTTCCTACCACATGACACAGGAGTTAGTATTTTCTCTCCTCATGTACCACACCTGAAATCAGACCAACTTCTAATAACTGTGTTACCTAAATGAACCAGCGAGGCACCATCTGAACTGTGAAATCTTTTTTTCTAAACAGGTGTATTCTTGTGGGCTACATATATGCATAATATGTAGGGGAGAACTGAGAGAAGAGAAAAGCCAAGAGACACACATATGGATGGCTTTTCCCCTGACATCCCCGAGAAGAAACACAACACACACACACACACACACACACACACACACACTCCCCACATAAAAACAGCACAGAACACCTTAAAAAGAAATCCTTTATTTACTTTGTAACTACTAGTTACACTTTTCTTGAGAGCTTTCACTCTGACACAACTGTCACCCAAGATAAAAGTATTTGGCACATAGCTATTAAGGCAAGGGCTCCCATAGAGCATACTGATTATTATCATTCCCCATTTAAAAATGCTTGATGAAGAAATACTTGGATCTTACTTTTTAAAAGTTTACACTCCCCAAAGCCCAAATAGTCATTCAATAGATTTTCCAAGTAGTAAGCTGATGCTGTTGGCATAAACAGAGCTATATAAATATATACAAAATTCACAAATCACAGCAAACATACAAATAACAAGGAGGTGCCGGATGTTTCAAAGCTTAAAAATGAAAAGGAAAATCACATTTCATCTTCTGATTGCTAAAGAAGGAAAAGAAATAAAGAAGGAGGGAATGGGGCTACATGTATTGGTTTTAAATCATCCTTCCCTCTGCTTGAATTATTTTTTTCAACCTTCACATCTTGGCTAAAAAGCATATTTGGGCTTATGTTAACATCTGCTTTTGTGGTGACATTTAATTCTGTATATTTTCAACTAGTGTTTCTGCATCACAGATTTTCCTCCTTTATCTCTTTGCTCTAAAAAGACAACCAAAGAGCAATCAAAAAGGTGTCTGACTTGGCCATTCAGACAATTGCCCCCTTGTGGGAATGCGGGAATGAATGGTACAGTGGACACCCCAGCACCATTGACGTTATAAACATGTAAATGAAACACATTAGGGCAGACAATCAATTGTCTGTGAGCACTGCAGACCTGCGCTCCCTCTCTCTGTGACAGGCACAAAATAGTGTCTACCTTGGGAAGCCACGGTGCTGAAGAGGAAAAGGACAAAGAATCCCCTTTCACACATAAGAAAATGCACCTTAAAAGCCTTGGAAGAATGCAGATGACAAAAAACAGTTGTAAGGAAAGAGTCTCCCACATCTTGGAATAAGCGCGGCTCTGCTAGAGAGCTAGCAACGTCCTCTTTTCCTACCTTCAGGAAACATTTTCCCCAGGAAATATTCTTAATATGGTATTAGGGTCTTTGATAACCTCTTGAAATTTTCTTTAAGCAAATTAGGAAGGAAAAAAGAGACAGACACATGCGAAATCTATAACATAGCAGTTTAGCAGGGAACTTTAGTCTTGGTTTTAGTCTTGTGTTTGAAAATAAATGCTGAAAGGCATGAATTTATTTTTATTTGGCAACAGAGAAGCAATGCAAAGTTTAAAGACCTTAGCCTACCTTAACCCCTGCTGGACCATGATAGGGACGCCAGCAGCTTGGCTACTGGATCTGCTACGGAGCAATGCATGTTTCTACCCTAATTGACTTAGTTTTTCCAAATCAAAATAAAACAAATAGATCCATCTAGATATACAGCCCCCAGCCTTGTATGTGCGCAGCATGACAAAACTTGTAGAAGATCTGTGCAGAGAGAACAGGATGGAGATGGATATCCTTGGAGCGCCCTCAGAATTGGTACCTGCCACACAACTGCCTGGGTGCTTTCAGAGTCTGGAAAACAGTCTCTCTATGAGCCATCAACTTCACGAGGAAAGCTGCTTGCAAAAGATTTCCACTCTTGCAAAGACAACCAAGTCTGCGGTGGACTGTGATCGGAAGGAAACTTCCCTGCCTCAGTGTGTGCTGTGGGCTCTGACACACAGTTGCCCACCCCAGCTTCATCTTTCACGCAGCAGAGCTGGGAGTTTCATCCTGAAGGAGTGGACTGCATTTTCTTTTCTTTCCTATTAAGCACCTCTGAAACAGGAGCACCTTAACTTCTTTTAAGGAACTGGTGAGGAGTGAGTGTTTATTTTAAACAGGGAAAATCATTTCTGCTCATCTGTTTGTTTCTCCCCTAGATAGACAGCCTTGAAAACATTCAACTTGATCCCTTCCCTTTACCAACTGTGCAGAGACTAAAGGTGCCTGAAAAAGCTCCCTCACTCCCCCAAACAATCCCCAATTCTTAGGCAGAAACTTTGGAGAAAAATCAAATGCAACTTTTCTTTCCTTCTTCCAATTCCTTTTTCTTTCCTCCTAATTTAGTTTTCCCTTAAAAGACAAATTTGTCTCCTTCTCTGAAACAAGCAGTTTCCGGATATGATTTTTGTTACAATGTGCATGTGCCTGTGTGTGAGTTGTCAGAGGTTGATGCCAGAAGGCAGTAGACTAGGGAGACAGACACCTCTTCCCAGGCTCTGAGGGAGGCCGGAGGGAAGCTGGAGCATCCCAGGACCAGCTGCCTGAAGCAGGGGCAAAGGAACAAACTTCACAAGTTACCAACCGGCTGGGCTGCACCCGTGGCAGCAGCAACCCGGCATCCCCTCTCTGAGTGTTCATTCCTGACTCCAAGGCTGTGTGGAGATAGTGGCGTATAATCAGGGGAATAAAAAGGGGGGCTGAGTTTCCCCCCTCCACTCCAGCTTTAGTGAAAGTGTTACAAAGTGAGTCAGGCGACTGAAGATCATCTGACTGAACTTTCTTGAAACCGACACACATTCTTGTCTTTGGGCAACTTGCTTTTTGCCTCCTTCCCCCTCACCCCACTTCCCCTTTCCTCCTGCACATCTTATTTTCTGGGAAGAGATTTCCTCCTCTCCATGTGGGGGAAAGGAGACTGTCCTTTAGCTTGGCCCTGGCACTATCTTTGCCAGGCGTCTTGCTAGTCTAATAATCTAGAAGCTTGGAATTTAGATTCTTGTTTCTCGGTACATTTATTTTCGAAATGTGTCTTTCTTCTTTGCTTTTTAATAACTGTACACAGCATTGTTTTCTAACCCATGATTTCAACCAGCTTTTCAAACACACACAGTGCTTTATGTTTATCTCCTTGTCGCCCTAGTCTATATATACACTGTTCACTTCATTAAAATTATATCAAGTGCCTTTCTAGGTTCTTGGATGACCACCTCCTTTTTCTCTACTTTTAGCTTCTACTTCTATGATTTTTATTGCCATTATTCCTTTCCAGGAGTTTCTATATGATGTTGATAAGCATCATCATATGTAGTGTTATCAGCAAAGACACAAGCTCAAAAGTGACATCTTTTCCATGAATCCAGGAAAGAAGAAAAATCCACTCAGTTCAGATAAATCCTGGCAATTCCCAAAGGAAAAGGCATTGGATACGTGTTTGATGAGAAAGAAAAAGAAAAAGGTGGGGGAGGTCCTCTTCTACCTGCTACTCAAAACCAGGACATTGCTTAGTCACATTAAACCCAGTGAAAACACTGACAAGTAACCAATTTACAGCATGTTTTCCCACAGATTATTTGGAAAAAGAGACAAGTAACAGTCAAAGTTAGAAAAGCTGTAAGCAACAGACAGACTTGATGTTAAATGTGCAGGGTCTGGGCTGAATTCCTTAAAACACGTAATTCAACTTTCCATTTCGGAGTGCGGAGGCTTCTCCCAGATTAGTGGCCGGGTGGTGGAGAACCATTTCTCCACAGTGTCCGCCACTGCACACTCCGTTCCACCTGCGAAGCCCCCAGCAGGACTCCTTCACAACAGACCCAGAGGGGGCCCAGGAAGCTGGGATCTCTCCCTCTCCCCAGAACTGGGCTTTGACCTGACCTCAATACTGGGGCCAAGCTGGTCATCAGTGGCAAAATCCTACAGGGGGTGGAAGGAGGAAGGCGAGAAGAAACGCTCTACATAGTCTTCTCTGTCCCTGCAAAAGAATACTTCTGGTAGCCATGCTTTAAATCTCATTCTCTCTCTTAAAAAAAAAAAAAAAAAAGACTGTTTAACATAAGAAAAAAAGGCTCCTTGACACAAAGCTTTTGTTATTCAGTTGATCAGCAACGTGCTTTAGATACTTGTAAGAGGGGGAAAAAAGCCCCACAACAGACATTGATTTTAGAAAATCAATAACCAACATTTAATAAAAGGAACAGAAGAAACACAAGAGAGGAGAGGGGGACATTAGGTGTAATTTTAGTGTCTACTAAATTACCCAGAGATGGAGAAGGGGAGGTCTCCTGTGTAAGGACCACCTTAAATAATGCCAGGCACTAGAGTGAAGAAAAATTAAATTAAGAGAGAGAGACTGACTTGAAAAGAGGCAGCCTGATCTGAATCTTGGGGAAGCAGCTCGGAATATATTATTGTACTTGTTTTTTGTAATACTAAGCCAAGCAAATAGATCAAAGACAGCACAAAGAGGAAAGGCAGGATAACGTAACGAACAGTTTCTGACTAAAATTCCTCTGTCACTCCCCCATATGGTTCGACACCTCCACCACAACAAGCAAAAGACACACACACACACACACACACACACGCACACACACACACACACACGCACGAGAGAGAGAGAGAGAGAGAGAGAGAGAGAGAACGCGCGCGAGAGCGCATCATTTGTCTCTAATCAAAATTCTCTGGTCTTTGTGTTTTTTCACTCCAGCACCCCACATTGCGCCCCCAGCCGCCCCCTCTCAGCGCCGCGCAGCCCTCGGGCCGGCAGGGGCGCGTACAATGGTCTTCGCTAGCGGAAAGTTGCTCCAAGAGGGCCCGGGCGGTCCCAGCCAGGCGCGGGCCGGGGTTGCTTGAGGCCGGGCGGGCTCTGCGACCCCGCGCCCCACTCGGGAGCATCTACGCGGCCCAGCGCCGGGGATCAGGCTGAGAGCGAAGGGAGCGAGAAGTTTCCTTTCCGACTCTGGGCTGGCGCTGGCTCGCTTGTTTGTTTTGAGGGTTCTTTTTTTTTTTTTTTTTTTCCTTTTTAAACTCAGTATCCTCCGTCAGCTCCCCCAACACCCTCTCTGGTCTCCAGCCCTCTCCCCTCCCCCAGGCGCCTTCCGCGCACTTGCCAATCACTTTTCTCTCTTATTCCCACGATTTCGTTTGGGGGTAATACCTAGGGGGTCTCGGTCTCTCTCTCCCCTCCTCCCTACCTCCTTCTTTCCCTCCCCCCACCCTGTCCCTTCTCTGTCTCTCTCCAAGAAGGTCCTACTAAACTGTCACCCTCCCTTTAATCGCCCACCTCTGGTGTGTGTCCCCCTCGCACCCCCATCGCCTTCCTGACTCAGCCTGGGTAGCGGGCGCCTCCTGACCCTGTAGAAACTGCCCGGAAAAGTCCCGCTGCGCCCTGCGACTCCTCCAGCCTCAGCCCGAGGGCCGGAGCCGCCGCACTGGAGCCCCCGCTGCCCCAGCCCGCGCCGGCCCCGCCGGACGCCGCTCCCTCCCACCGCGGTCCAGGCTGCCCGCGGACCGTTACTTGGCGCACGGAGAGGCGGCCCGGAGACTCCGGCAAGAAACTTTAAGCCCCGCCGAGGTGCGGCCCCGGGCCCCCCGCGCCGCCCTCGAGGTCTCCCTGCCACCCTCGCCTGCGCCCCGGGGTCCTGCGCGAGCCGGCGCCCGAGCCCCCGCCCTGCCCTCTCGGGCGCTCCGGAGCCCGGCCGGGACCCGCGGGCCGGCGCGAGCGGAGCGGGAGGCGGAGGCGCAGGGGGGCGCGGGTGGGGCGCGAGGGGCTGCGGGCCGGGGCGCGGGGAGCCCGGCTCGCGCCGCTCGCTTCGCCGGGCGCTTCCCCAACTCCCCCCGGCGCGGCCGCCGCGCGCCCGGGCTCCGCTGCCGGCCGACGAGAGGGAGCTCGCCCGCCCGCGAGCCCCGGGCGCCGCCGCCGCCGCCTCGGCTCCTTTCCCGGTCCCCCGCCCTTCTCCCCGGGTCTCGAGCCGCGGAGTGGCCCGGAAAAGTTTGGTTCGGGCCGCTTCTTACCGTTTTTCCTCCTGGGATTGGCTTGTTTGCGCCTCTTGCACCGGGGGCCATCCGCCATGATCGGCTGCTTCATTGATAAGAGCGGATCAGATGGCAGTTCGCATGGACTCGGCGCCCTGCTTCGGCAGCACGCAGGCTCGATCTAGCAACCAAACACACGACAATGTGGGCATCGCCCGCGCCCATTGAGACGCGCGCGGGCGGCCCAGGGGAGCCGGGCCAGGGCCCGGGCGAGCACCCATCCGCGCCCCCCAACGCCAAAGCGAAACTTCGGCGGCCCCCTCCCCGCCCCCCACCCAGCCGGGCCCCGAGGCGCTTTGTGTTTGTTACTGTTTGGTGTGTTGCGCTCGCGAGCGAGGCGATCAGAGAGACAAGAATTACATCTTCAAAATGAGTCACAACTCCTGACCGTATGAGGGAATGCACACGGCGGCACAGTAAGACTGCTTGACTCAGGGCTAGGCAGACCCTTTTCTCCGAAAAGTCCTCAGCCCGGCTGGGGAACTTGGGGTAAGGCAAGGCTTTCTTTCCCTCTCATCTTTTCTCACCAC
Organism: Erethizon dorsatum; assembly: GCA_028451465.1. NCBI lineage: Eukaryota > Metazoa > Chordata > Mammalia > Rodentia > Erethizontidae > Erethizon > Erethizon dorsatum. The sequence continues at coordinate 91,407,159 of CM051826.1, forward strand.
CCCCTTCCCAAGAGGAAAGAAACAAACAAACAACGCGAAACAGCCTCTGGGTGAAGTACACTCGGGTAAATTGATAATAGTAATTATAGGAAGCCCACTCGCCCTGCGCCCCCTCCCCTCCCCTTTGGAGTTCATCGAGGCACTGTTTCTTCCTCCCCCCACCCTCCGCCCCCAAATCAAGATTTCCCATTTTACGCAGCAATAAGAAATATAATTATAAGCCTCTTTGGACACTACCCCCCCCAGCACCATCACTTTGACAATATTTACTTATTTCCCCCCACCTCACTCACACACATGCTCTCCCACACTAGTTCCCATAAATAGTTCCAGCAGAAAAAAAAATTTTTTTTTTCCCCTCAAGAAAGGAAAGAGAAAGTCCAACCACTACGGCAGTACTTTTCAGCTCTACTAAAGGATCGTATCCTTTCTGGCTTCGAAACTTTTGTACCTAAAAATCGAGAGAGGCGCTGCATTTTTTTCAGCTGAAACTGTCAAAACTTGGAGAAGGGGAACCGCGGAGGCAGGCAGGAGAGGAGAATCCTGAAACTCGGTGGAGGTTGGGAAGATGCTGTGCCTCGAGGATTAGTTTAAACAGGGGGCTATAAAAGATGTAACAGATGCAAACTGTAACACAAGGGCCATTAACCCTTTCCCTGCCGCCAAGCACACTCGGTCCCCACGCCCCGCACCTATTGTCTCCTGTGCTAGGAGCTTTGCGGAAAACCTGGAAAGTGAGTATCAGTTTCCACACATTTGCTGAGGGGTGGGGGTGGGGGGCAGAAAGAAGGGGAAGTGGATATTTTAGAAAGCACCTTGAATTTACCTAGGCATACACAGCAGGAGACTTTTAAGTTTGACACTTCTTAAAAATCATTTTTTTGCCTCTCCTATTGACTTTAGATTGTTGGGGGAAATCTTGGGATAAGGAAAGGGTCACACAAGTGTCTGGGACGAAACAGCTGGCCTGTCTGTATTCCGGCTGAGACTTGCACACGATTGCATATAAATATATGTTTAATAAAGTAAGTTGGTAGTTTTATGAGCATGTGTATGTGAGAGGGAGAGAGGGCATTCGTGCTGTAAACTTTATCTCTGGCTGTTATTCCTAACTCTGGAGTAGGTAATCTAGCCCTCATCATTATAGGGGGAGCATGTAAAATATGTAAGTAGGTGGGAGATAAACACATTTATGTTAGTCGGGCTCACCACTGTTCTTGGGAACTCCTATCTCTCCCTTGACTTTTCAGTGCCATAGTATGGGATGTGTTCTGTGTGTGTGAGTCTCCTATTAAATCCATGCCTACGTTACTTTGCCATTTAAAATATAATTTCAAAAGTTATCCTAATTTAAAACCCTGATATCCTGACAGCAGTTTTCTTCCCAGCTGTAGTGACCCCCCCCACACACACACTTTGGTAAACGACTCAAGTTCCATGAGGACTTTCACTTCTTTATTTATAATCACAGAAGTGAGGTGTTACTTCACACACATATATACACAAAGAATGAAATAAAGAAATGAAACTCGCTAAGCAGACAAAAACAGGCAACTTTCTGCTTAGAAAACAGCCTGCTCCGGTGGGAGAGGATGGACTGCTGTATCTAAGAGAAAGACTTGCCCCCAAATTTGGTGGGTCTGTATCTATCAAGTTTTATAATTATTAACAGGTATTTGCCAAGTTTTAATGGCTGAATATAATGAATAGTAACTAGATGAGAAAATAGAGCAGAAGCTCTCCCCTCATGAGTTTTTATTCCAGTCATACAGTTCTCAATAAAACTTTTCCCAGACTGGGTAGCAAAAGCACCTTTGGTTACCTGAATGGACAGGTACAGGGCACATTATTTGGGAGAGGAAAAAAAGGAGAGAAAGGGAAGGAGAGAGCGTGAGAGAGCAAGAGAAAGCGAGGAAGCCACTCTTGGGAAAAGCATGCCATAAAGAGCTAAACCCACCTGAAATTCCTACCCGCAGCCACCCCTTCTCACTTCCAGCTCACATCCCCACTCAAAATGAGAAAATTAGAAAAGAAGGATGGGGGACGAGCACACCAAAAAAGGGTAAAAAGAGAAAAAAGGGGGAAAAAAACCTACCTGCGAAGTCTTGTTTGTAGTTTTGGCCAGAAATGGTGAGAAGAAAAAGCATGAAGAAGCCGCGAAGTGTGGGGGAGAAAAAGGTGGAAGCGAAGAAACAGCTCCCGGAGCAAACTGTACAAAACCTCACCAAGAGTGTCGGGAGGCAGGACCGTTATTCCTGCGGAGCAGGTTAGAACTGATCTCTTTCGGCCACTCCAGGAAACAAACCTGGGGACGGACTGACGTGTTACGCCTCTTCTAATGACATTTTTTTCTTTTTCTTTTCTGTAGGAGAGACCCTGAAACACGCGCCACCTATCTTTGTGGGGAGGGATAATTGAAGCGCCCTGAGCGTGAGCATCATGTGAAAACGTGATCGCCAAGTTTCTCTCTGGGAAAGGATCTGGGATAGATTATACCTTGAAGTCTCCGCAAACGCTTTAGTGGGAGAAATGAAATTCCACCTCCCTCCCTTCCTCTCTCCCTCCCTCTCCCTTCTCTCCCTCCCTCCCTTCTCCACGCCCCCCCCCCCCCCGTCAAGCCTCCTGGCATCATTATCCTCATCGCTAAACCCTCAGAGTACAGGGCGGAAAACGGTGCACACCATTCACAGAACAGAACTCCAAGGGGCGAAAGTTAAAGGCAAAGATCCCGGGTCCTCAATCTAGCTGTCCTCTTCTTATACAGCTATCTCCAATGACCGCATTTGAGATGCACATCAAGTTGTGTGGCTATCTCAGCACGGCTTCTGGAACTCAATTCTTTGCTCTTGCTCCTATTTATTTTTTTTTAGATGCTAGAGCGGGGGGGGGGAAGCTACATGTGAACTGCATTTTAGGGTGTGTGTTAGGGTGTGTGTGTGTACATGTGTGATGAATTTCTGGATTGGATCCCGATATTAAAAAGTACTTTGGCATTTTAATAAAGGGTCTCTAAGTAAATTAGAGCGCTGGGCTGGATCTCTGGATCTCTCTACATCTCACGGAGACCTCATTACAAAGTGAAGGCGTCTGTACAGGGAGACGGGAGCGAAAAGAAGGAAGGCCATAGAGAACTTAGCAGGGAAGGCAGAGAGCACGATATTAAACGGCATGGGGTCTAAGTTTTGGAGTATATTTTTTGATATTGCAATTAAAGTAAAATTAAAAAGAAAAGACTCCACCTTTGCTCTGAAGGGATTGGTTATGCAAATATGGAAGGGATTTCCTGGAGAATACTGCTTTCTACTGTATGGTTAATTAAATAATCACTCAAAAGCTTCCAACGTGACGCTTCTGTCGTAATCCAATCAGGTTACATAGGTCCTAAACAAGAAAGATATTTTCCACATCTGGAAGTCAGCAATTTAGCAAGTACTGCACATTATTAACCAATTCAGAGCCCACTTCCCAGGGGAATTTTTTTTTGAAGTTTAAGTGTTCTTAACCAATGCTCTGCTGTTTTGTTAATCAAAAAGCTGGTTTACACTGCACATAATTGGAACTAATATAGAAGTAAATAAAGACAGCCAAATTTGAGGATGCTGAGCACAGGCATTTATCGGAAAAGGAAGAAATCTCTTAGCCTCTGATGGTTCAGGCTCAATTTCTCAAAGTACTGTGAGGCCTTTTTTCTTTTCTTTTCTTTTCTTTTCTTTTTTTCTAAAGAGTGAAAGTGTTTGAGAACCTCAGAGCACAAATAAACTTCCAGTCCCACAGCCTTTGACTCCCTTGGAAAGGTAGAGGTGGAGGTATAAAGAGGACCAAAATCCTGCCTCGTACCAATTTTTTTGGCTTTGTCTTGTTAAATATGTTGCAGCCCCCCCCTTTTTTTAGTGTGAAGAGATCTGAAACAAATAATACCCTGATCCAACACTAGACTTTTACTTATATTAAGATAAACTGCTTTGAACTGTGCTTTGAATGTGTGCCTAAAGCAAGACTTTGAATGCAAGAGTCACTGGCAATTGCATTCAAAACAGGGAAAAACCACCACATGGGCTGTCACATCCACAGTCCCAGAGGTACATGGTCTTTGTATTTTGTATGTTTATTTTTTGGGGGGGCAATAGTCACTAAGCATGACCACAGCTAGCTCTTGTTTTAGGATGCAAGAAAGTACATTTTCACAGTTGGTTACAGACTCTCCTCTTTCCTAATTTGAGTATTTGTTACAATAAGAAGTGGTGGAAAATTAATCATTTGCCCATGCCCATCACAGATAAAGTATCTATAGAAGATCTCTAGGTACTAGAGATCTTAACCTAAAAATATTAATAAAGAAAATTAAAGATCTCCGACATGGATCAGTCACATTTTAGTGTTATATTTTACATTGCTTTTGCTATTAAATATCTACGCTGAATATATGTATGACTTATCAAATTCCTACTCTGAGATTTATCACCACTGTTCATATTCTTTTTTTGTGCTCCACCTTTTTTTCTTTCTTTTTTATTAAAAAGATGTGTTAAGCTTCTTCTAGAAGTTTTCCTTCCAGGCACCCCCTCCCAGTCCTGGGTTAGGAGCCCAGTGCCGGGTTTCAGGCAGGGCTCCTCTTCAGGTGTCCAGGTAGCCACTGGGGGTTCACAACCCAGACGCAAATTCACAGGTGTCACCACAGGTCAGAGGATCCACTGCAGTAGCAAACAGAATACCAGGCTTTATTATGTATGTTAAATATCCTGCTATTTAGGATCAAACATAAAGAAAATACTATGAAGTATTGCCATTAAAAACACCTAATCATCGGATTACCCTGGCTTCAGTGATGTTCAAGTGGCAGAAGGCACCTCCAACATTTAGCACTGGGAGTTCTGACAGGCGAGTATTTGGTGTGCGTTTCCCCCCCCCCCCAATTTGGAGGTAAAAAAAGAAAAAAGTTCCCATACAGGTGGATGTTCAGGTGGTAGCAAGGAAAGGTCTCCGCAAAGACTGAGAGCAGGGCTATGTTGCCCCCTACCCCTGCCTGGCACGCCCCTCTCCAAGCGAGTGGCTTTGAGGGTTCACACAAACGCCGAGCAGGCGGTGGGGTAGGAGGAAACCGGAATATAAATTTGTTCCCAACACCTCCTCAGTCTGAGGGCCAGGTCCGGGACAATGGAGATCGTGGGATCAGCGGGATGCAGGAGCGAAGGATTCGGGGATAAGTCAAGAGACGATGAGGGGCTACTACTAGCTTTAGGCTTCTCACACAGCAAAACAAGTCCTTCAGATGAATCGCTCCTTTCTTGTCTGTCTTCCCATTAATAATCCACTTCGAGATAAGCGCAGACGAAGGGGATTAAAACAACAGATACATACAAATGTGCAATAATATTGCAATCGACTTTGAAGGGGAAAAACAATTCTTTAGGATTTCCTTGGGCAGAACAAACTGCTTGTCTCCAGGATCCCCTCCGCCCAAGCAGGTCGAGAAGGATGCACTTTTGTTTTCCAATTCCCTGCAGCCAAGACCTGGTGTCTGTCCCCCCATTCACCTCTCAGTCTGTCAATTTCCTCAACTTTCACAGCCCCCTCCCCCAGCCCCTCACTGCTCTCGCCGGCCCAGATGCCCGAAGAGATACGCTGCTTCTGCCCTTGAACACACAGGCTGCAGAAGGAATTCGAATTTGACCACCGCTAATCATTTTTTAAAAAAGCAAACTCTGTTTATTTTGTACCATGTGGAGAAAATAAAAAAAGAACCCCATTCTCGTTTTGAAACGGAATTGATCTTTCATGCAGAGGAATTATTTCGACCTTGTGTCGTTCCGCAGGAGGAGGTGGGCAACTTCTTTTGGAGTTGTAAGCCAAGGGTGTTGAGGGGGACCCCAGGATTGGGTGTGTGTAGAGGGCGTGGGGGACGGCAGGGGTCCAAGTCAAGCCAAACGGTCTTCTCACGTGCAAACCCGCAATCCAATCCATTCAGAGTTGAGCTTAGGATAGGAGGGGAAAGACTATTAAAAAAAAAAAAAATTGGGAGCATCTCTCTGAGAAGCCCTTGCAAACAAAACCAAAACAGAACCCGAGAACCTCAGATCGTCCTTCACCTCCCTGCTGCGGGGCCCGCGGGCTGTGGAATCTCACACGTCACCTGGCCCCAGCAGGGCAGCCAGCTGAGGGCTTTCTTTTCTTTTCTTTTTTTGAAGTAAAGGATGCATTTCGGCTTCAGGGCTTTTGCCAACGTCTGCACTGACAGGAACCAGCAAACTTCAGGACCCAAATGAGCATCTTAATTTATTGATGCAAAACAGGTCTGCTCGTTGTCCCCATCCCCGGCGCGCTCTGCCCACCTCCCCCGCCCCGGCTTCGGTCTCCAGTCGGACCGGGCGGCAGAGCACGTGCAGGGGTGGCTCGGGCCCCGCACCGGCCGGCCCGGAGCCCGCGACCCCCGCCCGCCGCCCGGTCAGCTGACCCCGCCGCCGCCCCGTTTCCGGTCCCCGGGGTCCGGGACTCGCGCTCCGAGAGGAGCGGCGGCGGCCGGCCGGCCGGGTGGTAATGCTGGGGGCTGATTATCATGAGAAAGGCTGTGCCTGGAAAAGCCTCCTCCACGCGACTGTCAATCTCGCTAAGGTGGGGAGGGGGACGGAAGGGACCCTGTAGGAGTCAGCGGAAAACTTGGAGTAAGTTGGAGGCGACGCAGGCCCGAGGAGGTGGCTTTCGCTTCAACTTGGAAGGCTGGGGCGGTACCGGTGCGGACGCCAGCAGCCTCGCCTGGGAATTGAAAACCAGAAATCTCCCTCCTTCCCTGCCTCCCTCTTGCCCTGCTTTCAGCCCTCCCTGCCCTTTATCCGTATTTTCTTGACATCCTTTCCCAGCTGCATTTCCTATATTTTCTTCTTCCTGTATCTCTTTTGCAATCTCTTGTTTTCTTTCTTAACATCCCCTCTTCTCCCTCGCAGTGATTCTTTTTGTGGCTCCTTTATGTGTCCAGATTTATCATTTTGTTTTGAAAACACAATGTTTAATATGCAATTAATCTACCAGCAGGAGGGCAAGGACACCCTGACTAAAATAACTCCCGGGATCTCTGAGACTCCAAGTTCACCAGGTGTCAGTGAAAAGTCAAATAATAATAATACAGATAAATCAGTACCTCAGTGATCACAATGGCTTATTATTCTAAATTACTGTATCAGTTTAGACTGATAATTTTTTAAAAGTAATATTCTTGGGAAAAATGAATAATACTTGTCACAGGGAGATTCTTTAGAAATAAGGCAATGTGCACGTTTTTCTTATTTGTAGTGATAGATTAATACTTCTTAGCAAACCTTAGAAATTAAAATAGTCAATTTTAAGAAACCGAATTGTGCTTTTTTTTTTTACGGATTATTTGGAAAACGGAAAAAACTGCCAAAGCATTCCCTTTATCCCTCAACAAAGATTGATCAGTTCAGATAAAGTATCACGTTGTATGTTCGTACACTGCTAAAGGAATTCAGAACTTGAGTAGTTGGGTTCTTTTCTTGCCTGCATTACTGTCTGTTACCTACCAGGTGAGTGAATGTGAGGTGTCATAGGAAGGTGGGTGTGATAAACTTTTCATTATTGTTAAAATTGCTGTTCTTTCCTATGCTTATAGTCCTCTTATAAAAATTCAGAATTCGCACTTGTTTACAATTTGTTTACCTTGTAGAATTTTTAAAACTTGTTAGAAGTCAATTGAACATGTACATTAAGCCCTATTTAGGCCAAGAAAAATAAAGATGCATTAGAAAGATGCCTTTTAAGCTTCATAATTATTAATTGACATTTTATGATGAATAATTAATCATTTGAATAATTTTGGTATCTCTGATCTGAACACGTATTTACATATGTAATGCTTGATTTTTAAATGTTTTTTTTTTTTTTAAATTCATTCTCTTAGGACAAAGAAACAAAGTAACATATTAACATAAAATTTCTGGGCTACATTTGTAAAAGTTTATTTAGCTGTTACATTCTTTCTACATATCTGTAAAAATTCTTAACAAATGGTAAATCATTCATGTATAACTACATGTAAACATGTGGAAGAATTACAATTAATTAGAAAAAACAACGCTCTGTGTAACTCTTCTTCCCAATTCCAGACATGTGCACTAATTATGCACCACGTCATCTTACTGGGATTTGGTCATTGTACTTTTTGGCCTTGTCTTCTTTATAGAGGCCTAAAAGTAAAATATTGAGCCAACAGACAAATAATTCAGGCCTGGTATTTAGGATAATTTTTCCATCTTTTACTTGTTAATGCGCTGACTTAAATTATTTAAGAATGATTAAGCAAGCATGTCCCTGATATTTTTATACTCCTGTGTCAGTACTAAAGCATCCATTTTGAATACTAGCCCCACAGATTACTACCTGTGTGATTGCAGGCAATTTACTCTAAACTTGTTTCTTCATATACAATGTGGATACACTAATAGTGCCCATTTCTTAGGATTTTACTAAAATTAAATGAAGTAATGCATGAAACTTCACTAGATTGTAGTTTCATTATTATAATGAAAGGTTGAACAAATAACATGAAACATTCAGATCAACTAAAGAGAGTATAAATTAATTTTGACTGTTAAAAACAACTATTTACATACTAGTATCATCCATTTTCTTAAGTTGAAAAATGAGTGATGTGTCACTAAGTGAAAAAAGAGAATGGAAAGCATCCTGGAATGTATGGCTGGTTTATGTTTTTTTTTTTTTTTAAGAACTGTTCAAAGGATGTGTAGCTGCAGACATATAAATATAGTATTTTCTTTCAGTTGGTTTAATTTATTGTGTCCAATATGGTCATAATTTGGTTATAAATAACAGATTCTTTTGAAAAGTTTGGTCCAAATGTATGAGCTTGAAGTTTCCCGTGTTCTTTAATTACATGTTGTCATTGCGTGTAAGGGTTAAATGTGCAAAATCTCAGAAGCGATCTTGAGTAAGACTTGTGAAAGAAAGGGGCAAACTTACAAATTCAGAGACTAGGAATTTGGCTGTCAGAGCACTTCTTACTTTGAGACCATTCGTAAGGAGCCGAGCATTCCCTTCTGGAACTGCAGCTATCCTGGGGTCTGTGCTGACCAGTTTGTGAAGTGGAAAATGCAATTCCCTAGTTGCTTAAATACCCACAAGGCCAGATTTTCTTTTTGATGAAAAAACTAAAGAATCAATGCAAATGTTGTGGGTGGAAGAGGACTACTGCAATATTTAATCTTAAACAATGACTTTTTTGTTATTCTTTTCTTCAAGACTCCTCAAAGCACTATATCTATTGGTAGTTCTTAAAATGTTGCTTAATTATTTCTTTTCTCAAAGGATCCATCCCATGTTCCTTGTAGATCAAACCTACCAAATGGGCCATTTGGGCATCAGGAGTGAGCTGTACAGTTTTCTTTGTTCCTGGGAATGGGGTCAGGAATGGTTTGCACCTACAACTTGTCTAATCACCTGGAATTAACTTCATACAGCTCTGAGGTCTTAATATTCCTTACTCTCTTAAAAGGTCAACATTATAAGCCAGGCATGGAGGCACACACCTGTACTAGCTACTCCGGAGGCTGAGGCGGGGAGATCACAAGTGGGAAGCCAGCCTGGGCAACTTAGCCAGACTCTATTTCAAAATGAAATAATAATAATAATGATATAAAGGGCTGGGGATGTAGCTCAGTACTCCCTTAGTTCAATCCCCAGTACCATAAAGACAAAAACATAAAAGAGTAAAAATTATAAACTTTGTACTATACTCGGTTCTAATTTTGTGAATTATCATCATTTCTATGGTAATTACAGCTATAAAATGATAATAGTTAAGAAAGAAGCCTGCTTCCCTAAGCTCAGCACATTGTGAAATACATTCAGATATTTGACAGCAGATCTGAAGGAATCACCACTGGGTCCATATTAGAGGAGGAAACTGTGGCCTAGGGAGAATCAGTGACTTTCCTCGGAATCCCAGCGTTCAGTTCTTTGTAAGGCTTTGAATTTGATGAGATCACCCCCCTGCCCCATGGCCAATACCATGTTCAAGTGACATCTTCCACCTTCTCACATCGCAAAACATCCTTCTGAACAATTTGTGCTTGTCTGCTCCGCACACGGTTCTGTGCCCCTCTGACATCCTCCCGGATGCTGGGGTTGGCCACTGTTTTACATGTATGGCTTATTTTGCCTTTTGGACCAATACTTAGGCTCAGTTTTCCAGTTACAATATTGGCTCAAGTCCTCAAATGCTTTTGCTGGTTTTGGTGTCTCTGGCTTCCCAGATAAAGAGTGTTTACTGGGTCAGTCTCTTTTCCGGGTACCCTCACTCAGGAAAAGCTCCAGTGGGTGGCTCTTGCTAGTTTACCTCAGGTCTAGCATGAGACCCAAGTTAGTGATAAATGACACTCCGCGATTCATGTCCAGAATAGTTGCAATTTCTTATGTATTTCTTTTAGCACCATTGACTGGAAATTGAACATCAGTGTATTTGACATGAAGTTCGTATATGTTCAATGTCAACATATTGTAACAGCAAGTATACAGATTTTGGAGTTGTTTGAACTGGATTTGAATTCCTGTATTGAGGATACATCATTTAATCCCTGTGAAATTCATTTTAAAAATGAGCAAGAAATTACTTAGATTCAAGCTAGTTATGGTAGGAAAAATGACTATATAGGTAAAATGTCTGGCATAAGTTAGCCATATCAATAAATAATAATTTCTACCCATGAATTACCTGAAAAATATATGAAGTTAAATCATGGAAGACAAGAGTGGATATTACATGTCTTTTGCATGAGGTTTATGTGATTTTATCATTTATAATGACTTTATTATAATTTTTAAAATGTTTTAATGATTTAAGGGTTTTATAAGGATTTAACTTGTTCCTGCATCATATAAAAATGTTTACTGATAATAAAATGGAAATGTAATAGACATAGTTTCTTTATTTGCAGTAAAAAGTAGAGTGCCCCAGATATAACAATGATAAATAAATGAATAAATGTACTTAAAGTTTGACTATGTTTTTCATACTTCCATTTACAATGATAAGAAAATAGTTTTTCCACCTAGTTCTCCTTATAGGCCCTGCCTTTGGAGGAAGAACTCTTCAGCCAACTAGGATGATCAAGTAATGCCAAAGATTTTACTTGTTTAAGGTAGAAAGAGGGTCCTTACTACTGTCGAGTGCTCTTTACTACTCTTGCCAAAACTTCAGAGCCTAGTTAGGGAAGAATAGAGGAGATAAACTAGCACTAGAAAATTTGCCTATATTCTTTTTTCCATGGCCCAGGTGAAGTGCTGAAACATCTGCTTTGAAACAGTAAAGAACAATAACAACAACAACAACAACAAGATGAGTCTATATACACAGCACAGGCATTGCTTCTCTGTCCCAGCTGCAAATCTGGGAGCAGGGTTGTGTCAGCAGGCCCTGGCATGATCTACTGTGTATGTGACTTTTCTACCCTATGCCCTAGAAAGGAGAGCGTCAGGGGAGGACTGGGCTGTGGACACAGGGAGCATATTGTTCCAGTGGTTCTGCTACAGTGCAAACCAGGCTTCTTTCTCTCTCTCTGGAACTAACTTTGCTACACATGCAAAAAAATATCTGTTCCTATTAGGATTTTCCCTGGCCATTGTGGAACCATAAGTATGGCTCCTGTGGCAAAGGGGTAATTTTTCTGGGTTGAGAGAAGTTGGCTTACCTATTGTTCTTGGCACACAGCTAGCACCCTTCTAGACAAGAGGGACAGAAGAAAGCCGAAAGTTCACAGAGAATTCTTGGCCATTTAAACAAGTAAGAAGAAGTAAAACCCCATTTATTTAAAGCATAATTTATCTATCTGCTAAGTATTTGGACTTTCTGTTTAGAGGAATCATTGCTGTTCTGAGATATAGTCTTATCTACTGTAATTTTGTAAGGTATTTAAAAATTACTTTTAATAGTTTTTCCTTAGCAATTCTATAAAGGTGATCTACATTGAAATTTTGCTCCTACTGGGGAGAATTCTTAGACAGTGGTGGAAAATGTTCAGGGTTAGATGAAATATACTCTGAGTGTGTTTGAAGTCACTGTGGACTTTGAATTTGGCATAAAGTGCTGTCATACTTTTATTATATTAAGGCAAGTCACCATCACCTGGAAATATTTAGACTATTGCTTCATGTAGGATCTCAAAATAGTAATTTATTTAGGAGCAGTGAACTATCACTGATGTGTCTTTTACAAGCCCCTGGAGTACTGCCTATTATATAATAAATATTTGTTGTTTGGGAAATCTGTCATTCATTAAGAAGCTTTGTAGGGGTATGAACTGATCTCCTATTTCAAATTTATAACTGGAGATAATAGTGAGGACAGACAGGGGTAGCAGGCAGAGACTGTGAATCTAGACCTGAACAACCTCCTCTTTACAAAGCTATTAACTCAATTACATAATTTAGCACAAACTCTTTACTGCCCTTCTTCTGTATCATTTTTGCACACAGCCTAAAGAGAAAACCCACACTGAAGGAGCAAAGGCAGAATTATGTGCATATATTTGTCTTACTCGAAATGACTCTGATGAGTCTTTTTGTGGTTGATTTTTAAGTAAATATATTAAAATTTAATAAGAATTTTTCTCTGCAAAAAGCAAAGAGATAGTAAAAAGAGAATGGTGTGTAGCAGTAAAGGTAAGGTTCGCTTAAGAAGACAAGTATGAAGAAGAAATTTAGGACAAAATGAACTGCCCCCCCTTTCAAAACCACATAATAGCTAAAGAAAGAAAGCAACAATATGAAGCTTTGTTTTGTTTTGCCTTTTAAAAGTAAATGGATAGGCTTCATTAGTCAGGGGAGTGGATAGATTTCCTGCTAGCAGCTTCATTTTCATGCAGAATTATAGCAACTGGTTGCTCAAAGGTTAAGCTAAGGGGGAAAGATTGAGTCCTGTTTAAAATAATTTCTCCAATACCCCTTCTTCCCTGTTTTTGCTTTTCCTCTGCACCAGGCCCTGTTTCTCAGGATCCTCCCTTCTTCTTACCTTTCTTTTGATACTCTCTATTCAGACAAAAATCTAGCTCCAGTGTTAGGGTTATCTACAACACTTAACAAGTTTAGCTTCTAAATAGTAAGATAATGACTCTAGGATTTGAAATTCCCACTGTGTTACAGAAAATTGCCTGGGGAAAACAGAATGATTACCTGAAATACTATTGTGATGAAACTCTCCAAAACTACTGCAGTTTTTCCGTTTCCCAGTGTAGAACATACAAGAGAAGGGCTGAATAAGTGTCTGATGAATGAATGAATGAATGAGTGAATACACAAATGCCGTGTAAAATGCCAGACTTAAGATAACAGACACTATTCTGTGTGGCAAATAAAAGTTAAAATATGTTCACGTAGGTGCAAAAATCACCTGTGGGAGCAAACAGATTTCTGTATTAGCTTTGAATCCTGGGTATATTTTATATCTAAAATGAAATACCTAAATCACTTACAAAGCAATACAGATATAATGGTCCCTCATTCGCTCACTTGCAAAGGAAATTTTCAATACAAATAAAGTCATACATATTTATACTAGGGTAATTCAAAATAACTTCCTCACATAAGCACTGCTACGTTCAAATAAAATCTTGCCAACACTTCTGAGTACATTGCTTTAAGAAAAAAATGCTCCCTGTAGTGTCCGAACTATTTAAAAATCTTGCCAGCTTCTTCAACATACATCAGTTATCTTTCTTTAAATCACTGACAAGAATTTAAAAAATGCTTCATCAGAACAACTGTTACCCTTTCTCCTACTCTAGTTAGAACCTGATCTTCTAAAAGGACCATATTTACAGCTTCTTTTGAAATTTTGAAACCATTTGGCTGTTATGTTTTTGCTACATTTTCTTTTCCTGATTTAATTACAGGGGACATTTGCATGAAAACAGGAGGATGGGGACATAAGATATTTTTCTTACGAGTTCATCTGTTTCTGATGCTTATTCCCCACCTGAGATCGCTATTTGTTTTATTACAATTAGGAAGCCAGGAGAAGATTGGAATTGATTTAAAAATTTGGGGGAGGTAAGATAAAGTTCAGAGATGGACACTCAAGAAGCTAAGGGATAAGTGGATGATGTGCTAATGGATTTTCTTCCAGGTGATCTATCAAGCAGTCCAGATTTTCAGCGACACATGCTATTGCCATTGAAAGGGTTAAAAATCCAGGGACCTATGCGAAGCTAGTGGATTAATACTTCTCTAAGAAAACCATACTCAGGCAGTTACTGTTCTGTTCTAGGTCTTGGCAAACATCAGAGAAAACAATGAAGGAGCCAAGTTTAAATCATGTATGAACTCTAGAGATGGCCACTGAAAACTGCAAAGGAGATAAAGCAAAATGCCCTCCTAATTTTGACCCCCTGGCAAATGATTACAGTTTTTCATCAGGGGAATCAGAGAAAACTATCAGGATGAATTCTGAACAGCTTCGCTTGGAGTTCCAAGAGCAAGGAGCAATTCACATGTTCAAAGCAGGAGTCATGAAATTTTCACTTCTCACTTCCTGCTGTATACTCCAGCTGGTTGAATGGTACCACTCTCCTCCAATCAGTCCTCTAAGCCTGAACTCTGGGTTTATCTTGACTCTCCTCTTTTCCTTAACCTCCACTCACTAATGATCTTATTTCTGCCATTTGTTCAAATAATTGTGGTCCTCTGCCCTTACATCCCTACCTTATTTCAGGTATTTCTCATCTCTCTCCGAAGACTGCTCTCACCTCCTAAGGGGTTTTCCTGCTTCCAGTCATCCAGCATATCTGTTCTCCTCACCATCCCCAGAGTGCACGAGTGACAAAAATCTTACCTCTCACCATGTCATTGCTCAGCGTGAAACCACCGGTGGGTATGAATCACATAGCTGGTGTGCATCTCAAAATCTTCCCCCAAGGGAACCCTAATATTTAAAAAGATTGTTGAAAAAATATTACACCACCTTCAGTTTTACTTCTTTCTTAATAGTTTTGTTTAAAATTAGAATCTGAGAAGTTGGGCCATATTAATACCACCTGTTCCCAGGGTTTGAGTACATAAGTGTGAAAAGCACAGTGCCAGTCTGATAAACTACAGGCTCATGTTTCTCCCCTTCCCTTCCTCCCTTCCTCGCTTCCTTGCTTCCTCCCTCCCTTCCTGCCTTCATTTCTTCCTTTCTTCCTCCCTCCCTTCCCTCACCCCTTTCACCATGGATCAAGCCAGGGAATTGTGCTTGCTAAGCAAGTGCTCTACTAGTAGGGTACACCCTCCAGATCTAACTGTAGATTCTTTAGCATACAATGAAGTCCTTTGGTGGAAATTTTTCTTCAGTTTCCTTCTCAACCAACTTTCAATGGTACATACTACTTTTGTAATTATTGTTTGTATTTTCTCCTAAACAAATTATGTTGTTTCCAATGCTGGACCTATGCTACTACTATATCTGGAATGTTCTTGCCTGCTCCCTTCATGTGGTTGAATTCTTCTTTTTTCTCCTCCTCCTCCTCTTCCCCCTCCTCCTCCTTCTTCTTCTTCTTTGTTTTGTTGGCTTTTTTGTTTGTTTGTCTTTTGGGACAAAGTCTTGCTGTGTAGTCCAGGCTGGTGTTGAACTCATTGTATAGTCCAGTATGGCCTCAAAATTGTGGCAATCCTCCTGCCTCAGCCTTCTGAGTGCTGGCATTACAAGCATGTGCTATCATGCCCAACTTCTACTTGTTCTTTAACTCAGCTCATATATTATCTACTCTGGCAAGTTTAGTGCTACATTTCTGCATTCTTATAGCATTTAACACTTTGCAATGCAATCATTCCTTTATATGTCTTCTCTCAACTAGAATAGGCTCAGCCCTCCGTATTTGTGGATTCTGCATCCTTGGATCCAATGAACTATGGGTTGAAAGTACTTTGAAAAAAATCGTGTCTGTGCTGAATACATAAAGACTTTTTTGTTCATCATTCCCTAAACAGTAGAGTGTAGAGATTACTTATATTGTATCGAGTAAGAGAGAGAATCTAAAGTATACGGGAGGATGTGCATAGGTTTTATTGTAAGAACTAAATCACCCAAAGAATTTGGTATCAGCACAGGTCCTGGAACCAAGCTCCCATGAATATCAAGGGATGAGTGTATGGTTTCCATGTGGCTAGGGAAGATGTGGTTTTCATCTTTACACTCACAACTTCTGGCAAGTATCTTGCACCTTGTGGACTTCTAAAATATGTTTTGAATTAAATATAAATGTAATGGTGCAGACTAATTTTCATCGCTGAACGAAGAACTCAATATGCATTTGTGAACTGCTGACAGTGCATCGGGTCGCAGGGAGGCGTAGCGTTCCCCCACTTCATACCAATAGGAGACCCAAAGGCTAGAAATGTCTTGTTATAGTTTGAATAACATGTATTTGGTTTAGAAATAAGTATTCAAAGTTATTAAAATAAAAATATCTTTCGTGTGAAAAGGTTACAAATTTCAAAGCCTTTTCCTATGCGTGGTTTCACTTGATCCTTACAATAAACTTCCAAGATTGACAAATGTTATTATGCCTAATTTGGAACCAGAAGAAATTAATATTTTGATGGAGAAGGACAAACTCATTTTGAATATCCAAAATATGTTTGAGTATCACCTCTCCAGGGAATGTGTTAAGGGGAAATATTCTTCTTATGTGGCACATGAGGAAATAGGATGTCAATGGGACTAGTTTCCGTTCACCCAGGGCCAATCAGCAGGACCTGCACTCAGGTGCTGTGCCTCAGGTTCTTCACAGCCTGCTGTGCAAGCAAATTATATGTGAGTGTATTTTAGAAAGGAAGCCCCTGTCTTAGGGGAGCTGATTTGTCACCTGTCCTTGGTACATGAAGACACCAATAGTCTGATAGCTGCTATAGTTTGCATCTTAAATATCATTCAAAGGCCCCTGTGTTAAGGGCTTGCTCCCCAGGGTGACTCTATGGGAAGTGGGGAAGCTTCAGGGCCTAGTGGAAGGTGTCAGGTCATTAGGAGGGTGCCTTTGAAAGGGACTGTGGGCCCCTGACCATCTCAGTCCCAAAGAATTATTATGGACTGCACCCTCTAAACTGTGAGTCAAAATAAAGGGTTTTGTTTTGTTTTGTTTTGTTTTTTGAGACAGGTTTGGCTAGTTTGCCCAGGTGGGATTCAAACTTGTAGTCCTCCTGCCTCAGTCTTCAAGTGTGGGATTATAGGTATGTATTGCCACTTTCTCTTTATAATTCGATTATTTCAGGTATTTCATTACAGTTATGGAAAACAGACTAATATAATAGTGAAACTGGAAAATTAATTGGGTTTGTTTGGGATAAGAGAGTAGAGGAAATATGGACTGAAGTTTAAAAGTAATTTGTTCCTTTTTCCTAAGTTAATACAATTTATAGTTTTAAGTAAACATAATGAGGCTATCTGAATGTATATTATCTGTAATTTTTTTCAGATGATATGCATCCAAAGAAAATATATAGTTCTGTTATTGGGTTTTTGTTTCCAGGAAAAGGCTTTTTCATTTCTTTGTACTCATAATTTTATAAAGTAAATTTAGCAAATTTTTTTTTGAGGGGAGAAAAACTTCACAAAAGTTAAAATGGTAGGTAAAAACATATTATGAAATATAACTCTGATTTAACTCACTCTTGAAAGGCAATGATACAAAGTAAATTATGAATATTATCTGAAGCAACAACTGAACACACAGATACATATGCTCTTCCTTTGTACTCTCAAAAGCTGGTCAAGCAGTCTTTCAAAATGTTTCTGTGCTTATTTGTTAAATATGCTAAAGTTAGTATGAATGTGCTGGCTAATGTGTCAGTGCTATCAGCCCATTAATAATTCAAATATGTGATGGGGCATTTCATTTTCCAAGCTAATGGATTACTTGACAGTTTCTATGTTTGCGGCATATGTTTATTCATTCGGGAAATGCTAGCTAATCCCTACTATGTGCTGGGCACCTTTCTGGGAACAAGGATAGAACCACGATCAAGACAGACTTGGCTCTGGCAGGCTGCAGGGAAGACAGGCTGCGTGATGAATGCTGTGGGGAGTGTGGAAGACAGGCCCATCTCATCAGATGATAGCTGCAAAACAAAGTGAAAGGGAGAGTAGATCTGAAGGCACAGAAGGTCAGGTCCTTGGAATTCATCAGCTCCCACTGAAGTTAGTTTAAACCACCTGTGACATGCTATAACCCTTCCAGCCTGGACTAAAGGCACGTTGGGACCTCAGAGGAGGCTGGAAGAGAGAGGGTAAAGCCCAATGTCAGAGCTACCAGAGGGAGGCCAAATATAGTAGCTAAAAGGCTTTGGTGAACTAAGTTCTTAGAAGTCTGACCTCAACATCCAAAGGTTTGTTCCGTGGGATCCTTTCTTGCCAGTATGAAGCAGCTGTTGCTTGCTGTGGGTCTGATCCTGCCTTGGGCATAACAGGACTCGCATCAGCAGCTGGGTCTCAGGCACAGCCTCTAGCCCCTGATGGGAGGCGATATGCAAGAACTCAGCAGATCATCAGAGAAACAGCCGCAGAGTGGGGTTCAGACCGGGGCACTTGTTCTACAGTGGGTAGTACAGTAGATGCGATGAGCAGGTCAGAAGGGATGGGGGTTTGGGGCAGCTCCTTTGGGGTGCAGTGGTAGCTGTATCCTCCCTTGGTGTCTCACTCACGCAGCAGTCTCTCTCTCTCCTGAACCTCCTTTTCCTGCCACCACTGTTTACATCCCAAGACTGTCTGTTATGTGCAAATACTGAATAAGACTTCCGTTTGCAACAAGAACTATTAATAGCTTTTGAAAATAAATTTTACTTTTTTTCAGAGAATATTATTTTCAGTAACTGTCAGTTCATTAGAATATAGGTAAGGCTTGAGTTTTTGTTGAAAAGTACGATGACTGAAATTAAAATAAACTTCAATATTTTGATTTACTTATGGAATCTGATGTTTGCACATGTTTTCTTTTCTTTCTTTTTTCTTTTTGCTACTGGGAATTGAATCAAAGGCCATTACACCAACCTATATTCCCAGACATTTCTTTTTTTTTTTTTTTCAGACAGGGTTTAGATAAGTTGCTAAGTTGCCCAGGTTGGGCTCAAACTTGCAAATTCCTCCTGCCTCAGCTTCCCAGAGTACTAGGAGTAGAGGCATGTGCCAGCACACCTGACTGTACATTTTTTTTTAACCTAAATTTAAACTATTCATAACAAAACTATAAAGAACTATGTTCTCAGGTGTATCTAAAAAAAAAAAAAAAAAAAAAGGAAAACAGCATTGCCAGGCAGTAAAAGCTTTAATTGGGCCACTTCTTAAATTGCTTAACTTGTGGGGGCCTCAGTTTCTTTATTTGAAAATTAAAGATAATAGCACCAACCTAATGCGTCACAATTTGGGCAAAATTGTGGACCTGAGTGCTTGTTAATTGTGAGGAGCTCATGCATGTGTTGGTGTTTGTATTCAGATGCCCACATCATGAAAATTAAAATGTGTGTGTATCCAAAAGCTCACTCAGTTCAGGGGCAAGAAATGTGAAATGGCAACAACTGAAAAGGGTCAGCGAAACTTTTGGCTTCTATCCAGTCCTTTCCAAAATCTTTCCTGATGGCATAATTTAAAAAGTAACAAAAGATAAAGTCATGAAGAAAACTGCTCTTTTTCTCTAATCCTTAAAACAATTTCTTTTTTTTGTGTGTGTGGGTACTGGGGGTCGACCTCAGGACCTTGCGCTTGCCAGGCAGGCGCTTATGCCACTGAGCCATCTCACCGGCCCTAAAACAATTTCTTTTCCAAAGAAATTCAGCTATAAAAATTTGAAGACTAAACCAGTGCTAAAGGTGGCCATTCAAAGGACTGTATAGAATGTCCTGTTTATGAAAGTGAGGTGCCATGAACATGTATTTGTATCAGACAGAGGTGGACATGATCAGAACAAGCTTGTGCACAAAGTTCTCTCCTCTTTGGCCACAAGTCATAAAAATCTGATGTCTGGATGTGAAATGCTTCCTTGAACAAAAGCTGAAATGTGTGTGTGTGTGTGTGTGTGTTTAATGTGG
The DNA here is from genome assembly GCA_028451465.1 of Erethizon dorsatum. Lineage (NCBI taxonomy): Eukaryota > Metazoa > Chordata > Mammalia > Rodentia > Erethizontidae > Erethizon > Erethizon dorsatum. The sequence continues at coordinate 91,427,232 of CM051826.1, forward strand.
AAGGGAAAAATGAAATTGAGACATCCTAAACTCTTTCCTTGACTCACGTTTAGGGCCAAATGTTAATAATGCAGCTGTCCAGATGTGAGACACTAATGAGAACATAAGGAATTCCTGGATAGAATAGGGGATGGTTGGTCCAATGGCTTGTCTCCTTCAAGTTCATTGCAACACACCTCTCTGTGTTGTCAGCATATCTTGTAACCCCTTTTGCCTACATAAACATGTCCAGCTGTCTCTTAAAATCGTATTTTACTTTATGTTTCACTCAATGGGCTTATGTGGTAATTCGCAGTATTTTCCATATGCCTATAGATCTCTGGATAAAGTAGTTCTACATTATCACTATCCTTAATTATTTAGAAATACTTTAATAATAACGTACTTATAGCAGTCATTGGAGATTTGGAAGGAATCAACTGAGTAAACAAATATGCCTGCTATGCTTTTAGAAACTAACCACAGTTTTTTTTGCTAACTTACATTCTAATTTTTCTTAGAGATAGGAAGAAGTTAGGAGTGATTAAGGTGGGTAAATACAACATTTTTCTTCCTTTTGTTATATTAGTATCACTAACAAGATCCAGTGTTTTATCTGGGTTAGGCTACAGTCAGATTCAGGATGACATTTTTATCCCCTTAATCCCATCAATATTCTAGACTAATATAAAGTTAGCATAAATTTTACAAAAAATTGAATCACCCCTTTGAATCAATGTAGAAACGATTTTACTTAAAAATTTTTTTTCAGTACCTTTCAAATGAATGAGGATCATTGCATATGGGGTGAGGTACTAAATTGATCCTGGAATGTTCTGATTATAAGATATACCTGAAAACTTCCTGTAATATTTGATAGAACTAAAGAAAAATAAATAATTTATCTAAATATTTTATATTTCAAACGGCATTATTTTAAATTTATTTCAATATACTCTTGATTTGATGTGTGTTTTGAGACTACACAGCCATTTTAATTGTTTACTGACAAACGTAGAGGCTGACCAACTTGCCCTCCACTTGCCCTGAACCTTGCTGATTTTAGCCCTAGAGCTCCATGTCTACGTAGAGGGTAGGTTAGTGGTGGAGCAGTTGTCTAGCATCCATGAGAATCTAGGTTTGATTCCCAGGACTGCTATCCAAAAAAAAAAAAAAAAAAAAAAAAAAAAAAAGTTCCATGTCCTACAAAATTCTTCAGCTCCAGCAAACAGGTGTTCTACAAACACATATGAAAAAATACAAATAATTCGCCTGTGACATATACTTGACTTTTTGGCTGTATACACTTCAGAATCTAGAAACCAAAACTGCAAAAACAAATAAATAAACAAAAACCCCACTCCATCAGCATCAGCATTAAAGATTTCACTCTCTTGTAGTAACAGCGCATGTTTGGATGACTATGTGAAAGATGACTCATGGTTTTTGTTTGTTTGTTCCCAAGTTCAGATATGAGATAGCTCAATAAGGGAAAAAAGCCCTGGAAATATTTGAAAATCAAATCCATAGTTTTCAAAACTTTTCTCCTTCCAGTCATTTGACTTCCAGACATACTATAGTATAAACCATAAATCTAGCCATTAAATAGTCTCTCCAAAATCTGAAGCCTGAGCCATTCTATTTGCCAGACTATGTCCAGAAAACTGCTGTACACCGAGTACTTTTAACTTTGTGTGTCACCAGATTAAGAGAATTCTGTAGGTATTTTGCTAATTTTAAATTTGTGGACTGTGACTTCTGAACTCTCTCAGGGAGGAGGTATCCATAAAGAGCATGCTTGAGTCCACTCCTTAATGAATTTTAGCTTCAACAAAGCTGTTTGCAAGATTCCTCTTCCTAACAACTGCTCTGCTAAGCATTGTGTAAAATAGCATTCTTCATGGTTAGATGATCCCATGGAGGATGACCAAAAGGTTTTACATACAGGGGAATGTAACCATCCACTCATTCAGGATTTCTTTATTTCATGTGCATGCTGCATCTCTGTAGTAGCACCTCGTTCTGTGTGTGTGTGCGTGAATGTGTGTAAGCACGTACTATTTAGCTACAGAACATGTCACAGATTTCTTTCCTGGTCACCAGGCTGCATGACTGATCCATTTCATATGATATGTTTAGTATGGTTCATTGCCCACTGGTCTTATTATTTAACAATTTGCATTAAATTGAATTTTCTATTTACAGGTGTAAATGGAAATTTTGGCTTCTGAGAATTTATTATTTACTGGCTAGAATGTTCTTGGTTGAATTAGCTTTGTTGATATTGGATTGCATATACCTGAATAAGGTTTAAGATATTTAATTAGAATATCATTGTAATAGGAACTTGTTATTTTTATGGCTAAGGTTGAGCTACTGAGGCCAGATGAGTATCATTAGTCTAGGAGACATTTACCATAATTCTCTTGAGGTTTAAAAAAAACATGCATATGTCTTGATAGATCAGAGGAAGTTAAATTAGCAGTAATGTGTATAAATTACTCAAAAGTTCAAAAAGCTTGAAACCTTTATCATGTTGTTGATAACTGGAAATTTCTCATTTTAAACTCTCTTGGCTTCCTACAGGCTTGAAGAGCTAGTGTTTATCAACTGCAAACTGCATGCCAGGGTCTGTATTATATGCTTTGCCTATATTGCTTCATTAAATTCTCAAAGTTATCCTATGAGGTATTATGTTTATTCCTATTTTACAAAGAAAAGTGCTTAAGAAAGATTGCCTTGCTTGCCCGCACCACCTCTCTGGAGGAACAGACTCTCTACACCTGAAGTGCAGGCCAACCCTGTATTCTGGGTCAGCTTCTTTGAATTTTGTAGTGGTTTATATCTAGTCTGTTCTGCTACTTTCCTCTTGTTCTAGCTCATCTCTCTCTCGGTGTCTCTGTATTTTGGAAGATGCAGGATCCATTCATCACCTCCTGGGCTTTGGGCATGTGTTTCCACCCTTCTGTCCTCTTCCTGGCACCTTCTGTTTTTTTTTTCTGGTTTATTTTTTCAGCCTTAGCACTTGAGTCGTCACTGATGGCCACTATCCACTCCGGAGCTGGCTGAAGCCAGCCATTGAGTTTTTTTCCATTTCTAGCTTCTCCTGTTTTAGAAACAGTTTTAGTGAGATATAATTCAGGTACCATATAACTTACCGGATAAGGCCAACAAATCAATGGCTTCTCATATGGACCCAAAAGTATGTACAACCACTGACACAATTTTAGAATATTTTCATCACTACAGGAAGGAATCCTGTACAGGCTTTAGTGATCACCATCTTCCAGTTTGTCCCTACCTTGGCTCTAGTTAACTAGTAATCTATTTTCTGTCTCTGTACATTTGCTTACATTGGACATTTTATATAAATGGAATTGCATAATACATGGTCTTTTGTGACTGGCTTCTTTCACTTAACACATAATGTTTTCAAAGTTTATCCATGGTTTGGCATACATGAATACTTTGTTCCTTGTCCTAGCTGAATAGTACTTCAGCATATGAACATACCCTATTTTGTTGATGGACACACCTGGGTTGTTTCCACCTTTTGGAAACTGTATATACTGCTGCTTGGAATATTTTTGTGTAAGTTTTTTTTTTTTTTTTTGGTGGGTACGGGGGGTTGAACTCAGGACCTCATGTGCCAGCAGGCGCCCATGCTGCTGAGCGATATCACCGGCCCTTTTTTCGTATGTGGGTACCGGGAGTTGAACTCAGGACCTCGCAATTGCCAGGCAGGTGCTTATGCTGCTGAGCTGTTTCACTGGCCCTTTGTGTATGTTTTTGATGGAACACCTGGTTTTCCAGCTGCACCTTTTTATATTTCCATCAGTAATGTGTGGTGGTTCCAGTTTTTCCACATTCTTGCCAACACTTATTATTTGCTTTTGCTGTTGTTGTTTTAGTTATAGCCATCCTATTGGGTGTTGAGTGGCTAATTAACATTTAAGACCTTTTAAAGACTCTAAAAGAAAGCTTCATTCTTTTCTCTTGTGTGCTCTTAGACATTAGTTTCCTCTTTTAAAAAATATTTGTCCTCATATCCTTTAATCTCCTTCTGTCCCTCTGTTTCTCTTCCTTTCATCTGTTTTTGAAACAAGGATGGACAGCCTTATTTATTTTGTATTTCCAAGGCAAAAGTGCTCAGTGCTCAGTACATGCTTGGGAGTGATTGAATGGGGAATGAGGGGTCTTGTGGGGATAAGGAATACTGGAACTAACATTTCTCTATTATTCCTCTATTAGTTCCACTGGGCCTGGGACTCTGTAGCACTGACATATATGATCTCATTTAATTTACATAATAACAGTATAAATAAAGTGTTATGATATTTCTTTTTTTTTGTATGTGGGTACCGTGTTATATTTATTTCATAGAAAGAGACAGTGAAATTGATTTTGTTTCCCAACCACTGAGCACAGACCTTAGCTTGTAATCAAACTCTGAATGAAACCCTGAGTTTGTTTCACAACAACATGCCACAATAGAAAAAAATTAAAAAGATGAAAACCATTAATATTCTTATTACTGCTATTACTACTATCCCCACTTAATTGGGTGTTTTCTGTGGGCTGTATAACACTATCATTTAACAAACTAATCATTTAAAAATCTAGCAGGTTAGACATTTTTAGTCTGATTTTCAGACAATTAAACAGTCACTGAGAAGTAATTTGCTCTAAAACAACCATCGGTGAGGAGTGAGCCCAAGTCCAGGTCTGTTGAATTATAAGGTATATGCACTTCTATCAAGACAGGGAAAATACACTAGAGATCTGAAAATTTACCCAAGGTTGTGGGCAGTCGACTGGGAAACTAGACAATCGGCCTGCTTGACAAATTTTTCCAAGTACTTTTGCTGTCTCAACTGCATCAGTCATGATTTTGGTGGTATAGATATTTGGATAAATATATATACATATATATATATACACACACATATATGTATGTATATATATGTCTACACTCTGTAACCCTCCAAAATATTTTCTTTGCTGGCTTTTTTGTGTTCTTAAGCATCTTAAGCCTATAATATAGGTAAAGTGTGCTCTGTCAGATTAAAGCATTTTTGTACAGTAATAAATTGGCCATTCCTGCTTTTAACATTCATTCATTCATTCATTCATTCATTCAATATTTAAGCCTTTTAGCCATTTTTCTCCTGCTATATAAGTTCTACTTTGGCATTATGTGAAATCCTGGTAAGAATCCATGGTAAAGGTAAACAAAAAACATAATAGTATAGGAGATACTTCTATTCATTTCAATTTTATACTTTGATTTATATTCTCTGATTTTAGAGTGTCTTTCCAGAATTTATAGTAGGTTACTAAATGTGGGGAAACCTCAGTATGGCCATGGTTTAGAGCAAGTTATTCATGGAAAAGCAGATGCCTTTAAGCTTCATATAATGAATTAATCAATATATTTTCTTATTCTCAATATCTAGTTTTGATGCCTTGCCACTTTTTCTTGTGTCGTGTTCTTCATTCCTCTTTCTTTCTTTCTTTCTTTCTTTCTTTCTTTCTTTCTTTCTTTCTTTCTTTCTTTCTTTCCTTTTTCTTTTTGAAATAGAGGCTTATGTTACCATTTGGCATATGTCTCCCTTGGCAGTGACATCTTGAAAATTAAAAAAAATAATACCTCCCTCACATGCATCCATTCAGGTTGGCTGCCTCTAACTGCACGGTGCTTCAGAATGTGTCACCTTATTAAATTCTGCAAATTGTTTAGAACATTGTCTCTATAAATGTTTTGAAGGGCTTTACTATCAGGTCAGCTTTCTAAGGGCTAGAAATATGTCAAATCTGGCAGCCTTACCTTTATTTAAGAGCCAAAATACAAATAAGTAGATTACAAAGCAATCAATCAATACAGCGTTGCAGCATGTTATGGTTGGCATTGCCCTCAGGAGTTTGGCACCCTCATTTTACGGATGAGTAAACTCAGCTATAAACTCCACAGGAGATGGGTTTTATCCTGATTCAGAATGCAGCTAATCAGGTAAAGTTGCATGTGCTTCTGTGCCCCAGTTTCCTCATCTGAAACAAGAGATTTCTTTTTACTATGTAATCTCTGAGGCATTTTTCCAAATGTCAAATTTCTGTGGTCTCATGACAAATCTAATGCAGTTTCAGTCCTTAAAAAACTTCTTGTTTTAATCTTTTATGTGGTCTCCTTATATATATTTTTTAAAGTTAAGGGAACTACCAATTTATAGTTATTGGAAATCATAATTTTTGGTTGCTGTTGAAAGAATAAATAAAGGATATTTTTTCCCCAGTCAGAGCATTTCTTCACTTTTTACCCTGTCTGGTTTGTTGTTGTAGGGTTGCTTGGGGATATTAGGTTACTGACCTTTGTTTTCCTTTCTACAAGAATCTTTCATTAAAATATTTTTGAAGGGGTCTTATAAAAAACAATGACTCTCGCATGTAATTAAATAGACGTTAGGCAAGAAAAAAGTGGCGCAAATTTGAATTGATTGACTTTCTGTCTTTCTGAAAACTTGTGGATCCTAAACCTGAAAGCTGTAGGTAAGAGTGCACAGGTTTCCTGAGAATATTTATTTTCTTACATTAAAGTTGCATTTAGTACTCTTGTTAGGCCTGAGCAGGCAAATTTGGAAAGCTTGGCAAACAATCTAATCTGACACAATGCACACTTTTCTACTCAAGTGTAAACATTCAGATATTACCTGCTATTCTTATGACAAGTCTTTGTAACAGAGAGACTTTCAGTGTGTCAATAATATGTAATGTGTTTGTGATCGAAAGAAATAGAGATGAGGGTGATTTAACAAACTAGTTTTCACATGTGCTGGCTGGTGCTTGCAGAATTCGAAAGTAGGTTATGTTAGCCTTCCCATTATCAATGTCTTTATGGATGTGGTGTTTCTATACCTTAGATTTTCTAAGGCAAACCTGGGTTGTAAATATTCTGTCCTGTTGTTCCCATAAGTACTATCATACTCGTCAAGCTATGTGTCTTGAATTTTGGCTTGGAGAATATGGATGCTGTATGTACATCAGAGTCTGTTTTTTCCTGCCCCGATGCCCTGTGCTATTCCTCTACTGCGCTCTAGCTCTAGCCCACTTCCCACTGTCCTCAAAGGCCTGTTTCTGTTACAGTCCTCTTGCTTGTGCTATCTGGGCCTAATGTCCGGGGGCAATGTGAACTGTAAACCAATCTGTGGTAATGGGGGAGCGGGAGAATGTGCCCATCTGGGGGTTCTCTTTCCTCCTGGGTGGCATAAGTGGTGCTCTGGAAGTGATGTATAGGCTCTATTTTTTTGTGAGATGAGAGTTGCTCTGTGGTGGGCTGGAGGAGGTGAGGGCCTCACATTGCACCATAAAGATGGCTTCCTATACTGTCATATGCTGGGCCAGCTCTACATGCCTGTCCCAAACATAATTAGATCACTAGAACAGTAAGAAAGAAATAAAAGGCTGGTGTGTCAGCTTTCTTCTCTGCGCACCATGATTTCTTCTGACCTGTATATACTATTCAAATGCTCTTTTGACAAAGTTGGAAAGGAAAATGGGTTTATGAAAATATTTGCTGAGACAGCAAGACAAATTCCTCTCTCTCTCTCCCCTCCTCCTCCTCTCTCCTTCCTCCCTCCTTCTTTCCCTATCTTTTTGTAGTACTTGGGGTTAAACCAAGGGCCTTCACACTGAATTACATCCCCGGCCACCTCTCCTTCTCTGCTGTTTTTATTTTGAGCGAAAGTCTTAATAAATCACTAAGTTGCCTAGGCTGGGTTTGAACTTGTGATCCTCCTGCCTCAGCCTCCCAGAGTGCTGGAATTACAGGCATGTGCCCACCATGCCCCTCTAAATTTATGCTTCTTCGTTGTTAGTTCCCTTAAACGTGACCCAACTTTTAAAAGGAGGCCAAGTTCATCATTCAAAGAAAAACATTTAGGATTATTTGAAATATTTTGTAGATTTCAAATTCGATGTGTGTTATTTTCCTTTTATCCTAACATTGTCATTCCTATTTATTTTATGTGATTTTATTACATAAACATATAAAGATTTCCACTAACTGTCCAAACAGCTTGCTTTTCAAACCTCTGCTTAACCAATTTTATTTGTATCACATTTTATTTTTCTTGTCTTGGTTTGGTACTTAACTGTGATAAATTTCAATTGCATCTCCTCTAACTCTTTAAAAAATAACCCCAAAATTCCTCTGTGTTAAGCAGTTTACCTTTAGAGGTTTAATCAGCACTCGTTTTGGCAGTTTGTATTATCTTTAAAAGCAACATTAGTACCTTGACTTTTCAGTCCGGAGAGCGTTTACTGAACCAGATGCTTTCAATACAATCTGTTATTTTTAATCATATGTAGTTAGGGCTCAAGAACCATCTCTTGAAATTGTTGACTATTTAGAAAACTAGAAGAGTAAGCACACGATGTCTTTAGAAACAGGATGTAAATTCAGTGTTATTATTAGCATAATCAATGTTTGAGAAACGTTTGAGCTGCCTTATACCCAAACTCGGGCTTTCCATACTGTCTGTTATTGCAGTGCTTTTCCTCATCTTTTATGTCTACATTTGGAGAATTTGATTCTAACATTATACAGTCACCTCCTCTCTTCTCCTAATTGTAATCTCCCATGGTGATAATTATATTTAATTGAGGGCTTAGTATGTACCAGGCATATTTTGTATCTTACTGACGAACCTGAGAAATTGGTATTAATATCCCCATTTTTTCACAGAGATAAATAGGTCTCAAGAAGGCAAATCACATTTTTTTTGCAGTCTCACCACTGGTAAAGACGAGGCTTAAATTCAAACTAAAGTCTGTCTGACTTAGCAACTCCCACTTCTAACCACTGTGCTATAGTACTTTCTGCTAACCCTGGATAAAAGTGTCTGTTGTGGGCCGGTGAGATGGCTCAGTGGCTTAAGCGCCTGCCCGGCAAGCGCGAGGGCCCGAGTTCGACTCCCGGAACCCACATACGAAAAAGGGGCCGGTGATATCACTCAGCGGCACGGGCGCCTGCTGGCGCGCGAGGTCCTGAGGTCGACCCCCCGGTACCCACAGGGAAAAAAAAAAAAGTGTCTGTTGTGTAAACCGACATATTCATTGATGATGGACTTCCTTCTTTTATACTGCAATATGCATACGTGAAAGCATTTAATGTTAGCCTAGTATGGCTTTCTGTTTTTACTTGAAAATGCCAAAACAGCAATAATATATTAATAAAATCATATAAAATAAGAAACAAAGGACTTCCCAGTCTCTCCAAGGTCATACATTCTTTGTTGTGTGTACTTTTAAAATTCTCCAGAACATATCTAGATGTGACTCCATATCCATTTCCTTTTTAATTTTAAAGTCTTATCTTGAGGTTTATCAGCAAAATTACTATATCTTTTCACTTCCTGCTTGCTTAGGGAACAAATGAAATTTATTTCTCTGGAAAATATTATAAAGTTCTTTATTTATTTATTTCTTTTCTTTATAAGAGCTTTGAAAGTCATTCTGTAAGCTATGAATTGGTCAGGCAAATAGTTTTAAAATTTTTACTTTTGTCTTTTTTTCCCTTATATTTGCCCATAGTTACATTGTGGGAAGGTGGATTTAACCTAATACTTAGTGTTTCATATTTTTTTTTTCCTCCTACATGGATGACTGGAGATTCTTACAGATTCTTTATTTTTATATCAGTAACTCTTTTTAAAAACACACATTTTTTGCATTGCCTCTTCCAGGATTCTATCATCTATTTAAAAGTTTGGATATTTTAATAATAATTGTTGGGGGAGATAAAGATGAAATGGCTGTGGGTAGTCATTCACTATTTCAGATGTTACAGAACATTTCTTTGGATCAACCAAAGCAGATCTTATATAAAATTATGAAGAAGGGAGACTTTGCCTCTATCCTTGTCTTAACTAGGGGTGTCTCTTTTCCTCCTTTGGTTCCAAAAGAAGCCGATAAATGTATTACATATCCAGTTACATAGCAGGAACTTTGTCTTAATCTCTGCTGGACTGTGAACCACGAGAGACTTGTCTTTGAATCCCGGTGCCTCGTTAGTACTGAATAAATGTGTGTAAGATGAAGACCACACAAATGTGAGTAATCAAATGATGAGAGTGATTGGCGTTTGAGGTCTCTAAATGCCACACAAATTTACAATATGGTATTAACATCAGTGTGAAAGGCAGGGTGTACATCTAGATGGAGGTTTATTTACCTCCCAATCTGTCCACTTACTCCCAGTGTGATCTTTGTTGAGTTCTGAGTTATTTTTTTCCTTCAGGTAATCCATCTGTGATGTCATCTGTGTTGCTGTCAGGATTTGATTATGACATACTGTGATGTGTCTAGCCCCAGTCTTCAGACCACAGAGCCTTTACAGAGTTATTTAATTTTCTTTTTCTGTGTTGGGGATTGAACCCAGGGCCTCACGCATGTTAAGCATGCCCTTAACTGCTGAGCTACATCCCCAATCCCTACATGCACTTTAAATTGAGAGTAATACTGTAGTAATATGGGCTAATACTGCTGTTAATGAGAATTCACAAAGGTGATAGTTATCTATGGAGCCTCCTTTGTGTGAATCCCTCTTTGTCATTAGTAATAATATACCAGAGAGCAAAAATAGAACCAAATTTCTCCTCTTAATGATGTTACATTTGAATAAGGAAGACATAAAGGAGAAATAAGTAGAACAGAATGTATTAGGTAATGGTAAATGGGATTGAAAAAAAAATAAAGTAGGGTAGGAGGATTGGAAGCCCTAAGGGGTGGCCTTTTCGATAAGGTGGCTGGCTAGGAAAAGCCTCAGTGGGGAGATGTGTTGGTCGTTAGGAAAGTGAGGAAGTGAGCTGTAGCAGCATCTGACGGAACATCGTTCCCCAGAGTGGACCATCGTATCCACTTGATGATTGGAATCCTTTGCCAAGGACACACTTCGGCGAGCATGCACATGGAGCCCATGTCATTATTACTATTGTCTCTTCAGAGAGGTCTGTCCTCATGCCACTTCCCCAGATATTCATTCATCAGCTTTCCAAGCATGTTCCTTCTAAGTCCTAGACTACCCAGGCAAACCATTGCACATAGCCCATGTATATATAATTGCAAATTTGAGCATTTTTCCTTCCAAACAAAGGGCACAACCAGATATACTGCCCAAAGTCCTGCCCATTGGGAGGATTTTCCTTCACCATCATCCTCAAGGGATGTCCCAGAGAGGGGCTGTTGTCCTCCAGCTGACCACTTTGGATGGTGCCCACACAAGGTGCAGAAAAATTCATAAACAAGGCTTGAGTCTTCTGTTTCCTTGACGGCTGATCGTAGGATACTTCCCATGAGACCGTAGGTGCAGGCTGTGCAGCAGCAGGTAGTGTAGCACAGGGAGGGACTGTGGGAATTTGGGTTACTTCTTTATGTAACTATCTTGTACCCTCAAGGCCTGCTTGGGCCTTGTCACACATATACCACATCTATTTGATGACGAAGTGTTTGTGCATGCCCAACTTTATGGCTTTGTGTGTGAGCTAACACCTGATTTAAGATGGGCAGCTCAGGTTCCTTAGTAGCTTGGTGGCCTGTGGTCAAATGTTAAGTTTCCACTAAGGTCTAGTAGCAGACCAAGAACTCTCAACAAGAATGTGGTTATCTACAGATGATGGCCAGGCCTTGCTCCAAAATTCCAGTGGCTTGCACCTATGGGGAAGGGGCTGCCAAAGTCTCCAGCAAACAGCACCATCTGTTACTGCCACTGCCATTTCAAGCAGCACTGGATTTGCAGGGTTACATGGCCCAAGTGCCAGAGCAGCTCCTATCAGTCTAGACCTTTTGCAGAATTTTCTCTCGTGCTCACTCAAAACTCGGTCACTGTGTAAACAGACAGGAGTAACACGCCCAAGTGTTGTCTCCAAAGCCCAAATGGGAACACTAAGCATTATGTTTCTCTTCCATTTGTAGGAAGAGCCAGCTACAAGGACTTCTCCTTCACCTTGGAAGGGGTATCATGACATGCCCTACACCACAACTGCTAGATATTTCACTGAGGTAGAAGTTCTCTATTTTTTTAACCTGTGGTGCTGGAACTTGAATCCAGGGCCTCGGGCATGCTAGATGAGTGCTTAGCTAATGAGCTACACTCACGACCCACCAATGATTTTTTTTTTTTTTTTTCTTTTCGTAGTACTGGCAGTAAGCAAGTGGTCTACCACTGAACTCTGTTGAGCTACATCTCCAGCCCCCTCTTTTGCTTTCTTCTTTCTTCTTTCTTTTTCTTTTTCTTTCTTTCTTCCTCTTTCTTTCTTTCTTTTCTTTTTCTTTCTTTCTTCCTCTTTCTTTCTTTTTCTTTCCTCCTTTCTTCCTTCCTTCCTTCCTTCCTTCCTTCCTTCCTTCCTTTCTTTCTTTCTTTCTTTTTCCTTCCTTTCATTTTTCTGCCTCAGCCTTCAAAATAGCTAGGATCACAGGTATGAGCAATCATGTCAGGCTCTACCCACAAATTTTAATTGGATTTGTTTCTCACCTTCTGATATACAAGTATCTTAACAATGACTCTAGAGTAGTGCTTCTTGTTCATTAGGTCTAATCAGCGTTTACCAACAGTACAAGAACAAGTGCGATACCTTGTGATAGGGAAAGGTGATCAAGCTTCCTGCAAACTAAAGTATGAAGTAGGGCTGGAGAGTTGAGTTACCAAAATAATGTTTACCTACCATTCACTACATGCTGGCCCTGTATTAGTTTCTGGGACACATAGTTATGTAAAAACTCAAACTCAGTGCCCAAGGAAGATGTAGTATAGCTGGAAGAGTTCAGACTTTGTGCTGCCTGGTGTCAGGGAAATGTTTGAGGCAAATATGCTTGGTGCCCTGGAAGTCATATCAAGTAGGTGTTATCCATTGTCTGATGAGCGGGGTGGCCATGCAGCTGATCATTCAAGCTGGGACACTTGGCGATAGAGTAAAGGTGTTATTCTAATTACTTCCGGTAAAGAGACACAAACCAAGACTGTTCTGGGAAAACTCGTATCTAAGATCTTTCCACTTGTGAGATCTGCTTCTATAGCGTCAGGTGGTAGGGAAGCGGCTTATCTTGTTCCCAACTTTTAAACTTTTATTTGAATTCCCATGTTTTACCTACCAAAATATTTATAATCTAAGAAAGTTAGGAACAACATGCAGGCAAAACAAAGGACTGTTAACCAGAAGAACAAGATATTTGTATGTTTAACAGGGGGTTTGTCATTAGTTATCTGGAAGTGAATCCATAAATCCTCTTAGGACAGACGTTGTGTTCATCACTCCCTGTGCAAGCATAAAACAGAATTAAATGAAGTCTGACCTGACCTCTAAGGTAGAAGAGCAGGGACAAGCTCCTTACTTCTTCCTTTCCTTTCCTTGGATAGTTTTGTTTCAACTCATGTTTTCCTACTTGAAAAGTCAGTTTCTCCTAAGTGACTTAGGCATTTCTAGACATCATGAGTATGTTTAAGCCAACGAGGCTAAAGTATGAGAAAAATTTACAGCTTTAATACCTGCTTTATACGTGGATGGTAAGGTATGTCCTGCCTTGTGGAAGGACACTCTTTTTAGTGAATCAGGCCTGTGAGCTTTTGGTCATTGCTGTGGGAATATCAGTGTGTAAATACAGATGCATTTTGGTGCCCTGTAATGTGATTTTTGAAATTGTTCAAACAATCAATCTACTGTTGTCATCACATGGCTTCTGATATTCAAGTGCAATATTGACACCATTGTTTTTATTAACAATTAAAAGAAAACTTTGCCCCTCATGTTTCCATTATAAGGGATGCATTCTTGAAGTTATGGTTACATTAAAATTCTTACTACAAATGAAGCCAGCTAAAAATGTTTACCAACTTGAATTGAGCTCATCATGTTTTGTTTGCTGAATAGTGTTTTGTGATTTTACCAACATAAGAATGAGTCTCCAAACTATTTTTAAAAGTGGAGCTTTTATTCTAAAGAAGTGCTTGCCTCATTTTCTTCGCGCTACTCTAAACAAGATGTTGTTTATTACTTTGAAACACTATATGTAAACCCCAGGAATATGTTAAATATGATTGAAGTCTTGGCTGTCTTTAACAAATTGAAGTTTCCAGAAATTTAACTATGTTTAAAAACCAAAGCCATGTTTTCAGGAAAGATTTCTATTTCCAAATATGTGGTTGCCCAAACCCTTTATATTTTCATGTCAAATTCAGCTGCCAAATAACACACACTGTACCTTAGCTACACAAAATAAAAAAAACTCATAGATTTCAGGTTTTAAAAAGCACTTCAAAAACAACTATGGTCATATTTCTTGAACTTATGCTATTCATATGCATATAAGTGCATTTTAGAGCAAGGTCTGTAAGGCATCAGTCACTTATAGTGGTACAAATTGACATGCGCTGTGCCAAATTGCTGCTGCGGAATAGCCGATCTGGAAAAATACGCGAATTCCTAGCCAGACCAAAATAAAAGGTGAAGGAAGTCGCTTTTATAATAATAGTGCTTATCTGTTTAATGTGTGACCTGGCAGTGATACGATGCTGACCACTGGCAATTATGCATATTCTAAATTGGTTGATACAAGCACAGAGCAAGAGAAATCCCCCAGTTTGTGATAAAAAGTATTTATTGCCCTTTTATTTCCTTCATATGCTTAACTTAATCATTTACAAAGGATAAATTAATAGCAAACACCAATTTAATTTTGTGTTTTAGTCAGTATTCATTCCTATACATTTGGGATATCTATTAATATGTGTTCTTAATAGTTTTGGCACAAGTTTATTGTCAACAAATGAATGATGTACACATTTTATAGTCTTCTTAAGGGATAATAATGTGATTCAGTGACAGTGTGCCTTGATTTCTTTGGGGACAGGGTACTCTGCTATGAGTCATAAGGGATGGAGAACTATTAGTTATTTTTCCCTCAGCTAGTGCAGTGATGCAAAAATTTTGTCCCATTATATGCATTTTCTTAGAATGGCAATATCAGGATTAGGGTATAGGTTAATGCCTAAGAAACTGGCTGATAGTATGAGACTATCTTTTGCTTTATCCTTCAATGTGACTGAAAATTCATATTCTATATTTTCATATCAATGACAATGTGATGACACAGCAAAGGAGTTATTTTGGCTTGTTGCACACATCAAATGTAATCTTTTCTTTGCAGAAAAATATGTTTATTTTGAATAAGAGAAAAGAACTGTGAGCATTTCAAGTATCAGGAAAGCTATTTTGGAGAGGATAGCGACTGGCATGATTTACCTACTCCATGATCAAAACAAGAAGCAATGGTATTGGATTTTAGTAAAATGGGCTTAAATTAGTCTTGCAGAATCACATACATAAAACACTGGGATGGGTTGCAATAATTGCCTTTGTTATTTTCAGGGACCCAGGCTGTTGTTAGGTACTCAACCAATACTCAGTGTACAAAACCAAAGAATGGATTAGGGAGAGACTTGTAAAAGGCATGGCACTTTGTCTCAGTGTAAAGTATGTGTTTAAGATATATGTCAGTGTAAATTATAAAGTGCCATTTTTTTGGAAGTCCGATGTCATCCACAAAAATAAAACTTGAATTGTAAATATTGAAAAATATCACTGAATTTTTTTTTTTTTTTTGTGGGTACCGGGGGTCGAACTCAGGACCTCGCGCGCCAGCAGGCGCCTGTGCTGCTGAGTGATATCACCGGCCCTTTTTTCGTATGTGGATTCCGGGAGTCGAACTCAGGACCTCGCACTTGCCAGGCAGGTTCTTATGCCGCTGAGCTATCTCACTGGCGCCAATCACTGAATTTTAAATAATGTTGTTGTTGTTGATGATGATGATGATATAATTCCCCCACAGTTTTCCAAATTTTCTTAACACTTTACTGTTAAAGGAGTCTAGTAGAAAGCATCTGAGTCTGGAGGGTTGGGAGTGGTTAGTTGGGAGATTTGGGCCCCAGATTAATTCACTGCTGGTGGGGACCCTGGGCTCTTTGCCTGAGCAGCTGCCTTCAAGAAACCTCTGGAGACTGAGTATCAAATGTTAAGAGGTATACATCGTGTCCATTTATTTCTCAAGAATTTTTCCACTGAGTGCATTTTTTGAGTGGGGGAAGGAATGTGATCAGCTATGTACTATTTTGCTAACATCCAACTAGACCTCAAAAGAGGATCTTATTTGAGAAAATATAACAAGGGACTTCAAACCATGAGCCAGGCACAAGGAGTTCTGGCTGCTCAGAGGAGCCCTCACTTTCATCAATGTGCACTCCTTGCCAGAAGACTGGGCAGCACCAGATTTTAACCAAAGACTTAGTAGTATTTCCTTATGCTGCGTTTTGGTGGCTCTGTCTCAAGAGCGTGGGCCATGTCCTGGTGAAGATGATATCTGGGGCTGATGTGAGTGAACTCTCTCATTCATTAGGGACCAAAGACATGCCAGAGTTTCAAGTATGATGGGCCTAGGAAAATATTAAAGGCATGATGACAATTTTATTGGTTACAAATTACAAAAAGTACAAAATCCAGATTAAGAAATATAAATAAAATGCAGTGTTATGTCAGCTCTATTTATTGTCAAAAGGAGTATTAATGAAAATGTCGTTACATTTGAAAACAGTCATTAGGTTAAACATTTCCACTCCAAGCATCTCTCTATGTGTATGACAGTTTGTTAGAAACGACAGTGGATTTTAAATTTGGTGTGTTACTTGAAACCTAGATACAGAAATAATTTCAGAAATAAAAATTCTTTCAAAAAATTACAGCAAAATGATTATTAGCACTACAAAAGTGCAATGCTTCTTTAGAAAGTGAGGTACCCAGTGACCTTTTACTCTCAAATTTTTAATGGCACACAAGCAAGTAATTTCGAAAATGACAAATTGAATTCATAAGTACATAGTGCTTGTTAGTCTGGGTGAGGAAAAGGGGAGAATTTGGTCAAGAAATATTTGGCAAATAATGCTGTGCAATGTATCTTATTTTGATGTGTGCTTAGGGAAGAATGCTTGAAATGGACTTAATATGTAGAGTCAGGACAGTGCCCCTCACTTTCCAGCAGACTACATCCCTTTGGTGTAATAAGAACTAGTAAATGAGGGAGGAAAGCTGACATCTCCAGGTTTAGTTAAGAGTTGAAAGTGAAAGTGAAACTCTCTGGAATAGAGTTATTTGTTGGCATGCACTGAACTTTGCTGGACAATGTGAAATAACTATTTTAAAAAATGTTTTATTTCCCGCATCATCACACTCTTTGCACAGGTAAGAGTGCTCTGTGCTCTGTTTCAGTTTACTCTTAATTATGTTTTTAACTTTCAGAAGGACTACTCTGTGTGTGTGATTTGCTAAGTCCCTCAGTGCAAGCCATTAGATATTACTAATTAGCATAGTTATCAGTATTTAGAGGGAGTAGATTGCTCCATTTTTATTTTATCAGCTTGTATCAACATGTTTCTCACTATGACAGATATTCAGGTACAATTGTATAATAATTTTAATGTCCATTTTGGAGCTACTATTTCTATAATGCTTTCACACCTTAGTCTTTTTTTGGCTTTGACAAAACAGTATAGATTTTATTGCAGGTATTAGTTTCTTTCTTGGTAGAAGAGGCAACCGCAAGTCATGGACTATGGAAGTGAAATGCAAGGTCACACACTTTAGCTAATCCCCAAAGAAGGGCTGTTCTTCGGACTTCCAGATGGACTCTCCCACAGTCCTGTATGAGAAAAAGATAGGGCGTATAGTTTTCATTATTTATTTTTCCTGTTCCGTGTTATTTCCTTGCATTGTCCCAATAAAGAACTACTTCAGGTGGAGGCTCACCTACAAGCTCCATTAAGCAGGTGCTGCTTGTGTCTTGCCCCCTGAGTATCCCCACATGTAACCATGATGATTACCAATAACTCTGCGTGGACTCAGTGAATGAGTGAATTAATGAATGTGGGGAATGGCTCCTAGCAGAGGTTTGCTGATCATAGCTGGGGCTCTCAGCTGAGCTTAGGATCTTGAGAGCTTGTTTGGAGGATCTAGCAAGGAGGCATAGCTACTTGTACACCTTTGATCGAAAGAACAGTCATCTTCTATTAAGAAAGGCGGAAGGTTTCCTCTTGGACTCAGCACTTTGCTTTGGGAGGGACCCATATGGAATGATGAGGGAGGAAGGCACAATACCTAGGTCAGTTGAATCAACCCTGTTGACCTATGCAGTGACCGACACTGCTGCTAGATCCTCCTCACATTCTCTGCTGAGCTCAGGAAGAGTAGAGCCTTTGTCTGACACCGCACAGTCACAGTTTTGGAGCTCACTGCTGTTCAAAATGGCACTCTTGGTCTGGCTTTGTCTACTCTGCCGCAATTCACCATTCTTCTCAGGCCAGTTTGGGACCTGGGTGTGGTGCAGAGGCCACTGCTTCAGTCTGTTCCTCTGTATGAGGAGAAGTTATGAAGGAAGAATCCAAAACAAGACTGGCTAAAGTGGAAAGGGGCTTGGTGCCACATAGATGAAGATGGGGTGGGCATTCTAGGGAAGGTATTAAGAAATTAGGAGCCGAGCATGGTGGTACACACATGTAGTCCCAGCATTCTGGAAGGCTGAGGCAGAAGGATTGCAGGTTCTAGACCAGCATGGGAAAATCAGCAATTTAGTAGGATCCTTTGTCAACATAAAAAATAAAAAGGGCTGGGGATGTAGCTCAGTTCAAGGGCCAGGGTTCAATCTTCAATACTGAAACAACCCAGAGAAACAAAGAAAGAAAATACCATATTAATGAAGTGTTTGTACAAGTCTTCCATTCTGTGTGTTATTTCAGCATCCCTCCCATTCAGCATGGTCTCCTTCCTTTCTTCTCTTTTCTGGAGACAACCCGCATGTTCTTCCCAGAGAATTCCATGGCTGAATTCTGCCCAAGTTTAATGCTACTGCTGTGTACCAATGAACCATGCAGTAAACCACCCTTTGCATCACAGCAGTGTGTGCTGTGAGGGTATTGCAGAAGCTGCTGTTCCCTGTTTTGTGTCATGTCTCCTCAAGGCAGGCTGCAGGGACAAATTTTCCGATGGCCTCATAGACAGGAATAATCATGTCTACCCTAAGCAAATGTCTCGTTCTTTGGTGACATTGCAGTTTATGTAATGGATCATGTTTTCCTCTTCATGTAGCCTGTCTGAAAACTCAAATTCATATTTATAGTTGTTATAGTCTACCTTCAACAAGTCTAGAAGACATTCTTGAAACATTGTCTTTCTTCACTGCATTTTCCCTTATACTTTATTTCTTAAACTTAGTTTATTGTATTGTATTGGATTTTTTTTTGGTGTCAATTTAAATCCTTTTAGGAAAGGAGCATATTATCATATTATAAAGAAATAAAAATAAAGACTAGGGTGTTCCTGCAACACATTTATTTTGGTAATGTTTATTCTCCAGACCTAAATTTTACAACTTTGGCTTTTCTAATTTTTTTTTTTTAATATGGGTACCAGGAGTCGACCTAAGGACCTCACACTTGCCAGGCAGGTGCTTATGCCACTGAGCCATCTCACCGGCCCTGGCTTTTCTAATCTTAATACCAATCCACCACTGTCTAGTGTCACAATCCCTTCTGGATTAGTTTTTTTTTTTTTTTTTTTTTTGGTAGGAATTTGCCCATCACTTGGAAAGTAAGATGTTAATAGCTGATTTCTGCATCTACCAATTTCTAGTCATTTGAATTTTAGTAAATTGCTTCATCTGTTTTGTTTGTAGGAAGAGTTTTACTACTTATGTGAAGTTAGTGAGGATTATGTGAAGTACCATACATAAAGTGCCTGGTACGTAATTTAGGTTTTTGTTTGTGATGATCTTTTTATTTATTTATTTATTTGGTGGTGCTGGGGATTAAATTTAGGGCCTCACACGTGCTAGGCAAGCACTTTACCATTGATCACATCCCCAGCTCTGTGACAGTCTTTTTTTTTTTTTTTTGTGGGTACCAGGGGTCGACCTCAGGACCTCGTGCACCAGCAAGCGCCCGTGCCGCTGAGCGATATCACCGGCCCTTTTTTCATATGTGGGTTCCGAGAGTCAAACTCGGGCCTTCGCGCTTGCCAGGCAGGCGCTTACACCGCTGAGCCATCTCGCCGGCCCTCTGTGACAGTCTTATACATGGAAAATGCACTGGACTTGGAAATTAATATTGAAGTTTTCACATTAGCTTATCACCTTGGGCAAATCATTTGATCTCTTGGACCATACATTTCTCCTATATAATTTGATGGCATGGTCTACACAGTCCTTAGTGTTCTTGCTTACTATTATTGGATTTAAGATCAGAGTATTCTGTGAAAAGTGTGTCCTCCTAATGCGTTCTAGGAAAGGCATAGGTGTATCTACTTAGTCATAGAGATATGTGGAGAAAAGGGTCCAGATCTGAGGCTGAGATATGAAAAGGCCTATTGTGCTGGTCCAGGTGCTCTTCACTAGTATTGATTATGGCATTTGCAGTGGATATCAATGTCTTCTGGAATAGCACATATTGCTAGTGATTGTAGTTTAGAGTTCAAGTAGATTTCAAAATACATGCCAGTATGGCTGCTGCTCTGTATAGTAAATGGTCTGTAACCGTGCTGCTTCATGAACACTCTCGGAATCATACACCAGTGCCTAAGAGGTAGCAGTGGAACAAAGGGATCTGCTTTTGATGGTCAATGACCGTGCTGACCAATGACCACATTTAGTTCAGTCGTGGAGCCAATCAAGTAAGTGTCTTTGTCTAAGATATGGTTTCTATTCAGGAACTGTTGGGGAATAGAACATCCCCAAAACAGTCTTCATTATTGAGAAGACTAATGAAGGTTTGTGATAGATGAAGTGGAAAAAGAATCTACACTAAAATGAAGCCATACTCATGGCAATTCATCAAGATGCAGGAGGACTCTGTGGTTAAGAGCATAGCAACATTTTAAGTATGTAGTTTTGGCCCAGTTATTTAATCTCTCAAAGCCTCAGTTTCCCCATGTCTCAGAGGGATATTGCTATTTAACTCACAGAACTGTTTTAAAGAGATGGCATATATGTCTGAGATATGTTAGTCATTGGTACCTATTATTATTAAAAATATTAGCATTATTACAAACTTCAAACTTACATCAGCCTTCAAGGTTTTACAAAACTTAATCTAAAAAGCTACATGGGCTATAAGGATAAATGTTAAAACAAATGATTAAATCGTAAAATGATTGAAGTAGAATATGTATGTGGAGAAAAATATAAATAAATTTTTGAATCAATGTACCATGTCCATTAATTTTCATCATATCAGTTTATCCTTGAGATTTTACATTAAAAAGGAAAGTATTTACTTTTGCCATTAATTGATTTCATCCCATGCAGTGTATGAGTCAGGATTATCAAGTACAGACACAAGTAGTGTAAGCTATCTGCATTATTCTATGGTCTCACTTTTGTGTACTTCTTTTAAAGTTTCTACTTCTTACCTTTATGTGGGACAAATACAAATTTGCTCAATTTATTCAAAGAAAGCACTATAACCTTGAATCCAAAAAAACCTTTATTTTGTAATATAATTTTAAAAACCAGTAAAGACATTAACCAAAGTAAAATGTTAAAAACAAAAAATCTGTAATCCTAAAGAAAGTGAGTAGTAAGATATTGTGGAACTACTGTTATGAAAATGAAAAAACCACTGAAAACTAGTCTGGTTTGTGTTCAAGTATTTTTGTCTCAATGAGCTTCAGCCTTTGGTTGGTCCACAGAATATTAAGTGAATGTCTGAGATTCTAGATGGTAACAATGTGTGATACTGACAACCTCAGAACAAAGCACCTGGAAGGAGTGGTTTTCTTGTGTTTCACTGTTTGAATCTTTCAGAAGAGAAGTGAAATTCTGTAACTTGAGTTTCTTGAATTTATTTAGTTTTGATCTGTGTTTTTGTGTGCAATTTTTGCTATGTAAGTCCTAGGTTTGTCCATTTATAATTCATATCTTCATAGATAATTTCCCAGGTAGTCTCTACAAATTAAAAACCCTTAGAACTAATATGTAGGATCCTGTGTTTGTAACACTTAAAAATTAGAATATCCTTAATTTAGATTTTTTAGATGCTCCATGATTATTTATTATTGAAGCAATGCATTTAAAAAAGCTTGATTACATTATTTTTATTCAAAATAAATTATAATAAAAATAACAAAACTTACCATCTTAGCCATTTTCTAGTGTACAGTTCAGTATTGTTAAGTACTGTATATATCCATATTACTGGGCAATAAATTTCCAGAATTTTCTCACCTTGCAAACTGAAGTTCTGTACCCATTAAATGGCAACTCTCCATTTTCTGCTCCTCCATAGACCCTGCAAATTTAGTTTTAAAGTGGTGTGTGTATGTTTTGTGACTCCAACTGGATGAGGCCAGAGGTCATTTAGATGGATCACAAACTACAGGAGTACTGTGTATTAACTTGGAAGTGTGGACAAATGGCAAGAAGGGCCTGTAGTCAGAATTTTCATCGAACTATAGAATACTACTTAATGGCTTGCCTGAAATACCTGAAAGGCAGGTATCATTCACAGGCTTTCTTCTTTTTTGTGGGGTAGAGGAAAGAACACAGGGTCTCATTCATTCTAGGCAAACACTCAACCAGAGCGGGCAGCCAGCAGAAGGCAGCAAGCAGTAAGCAACAAGAAATGACCCTTGGGTCTGGTGTGCTAATGATTGTGCTGACATAGTGATGATGATGAGGACATCACCCTGACTCATAAAAAATCCATCCTTCTATTAGATCTCACTTGATATGTCACCTAGTTTGGAAATTCAATGGTTAAAAACATTTGCTAAACCTTCACAGGGTTAAATTTATGGACTTTATGACCTAGAGTTGCTCAAGGGTTGCTATTACTGTGTTTCAGTACATTTTACATTAAATGGGCTTTTATGTGTCAATCTAGGAACTTAATGGTTGTTTATAAAGTTGGTTCTTTGGTAAGAGTATATTTTGAGTCCAAATCAAATAAAGTAAAAATTTTAAGGAAATGACCCTCTTTAAGTAGAAAATTTTTCTGATTTTTATTTGTAATTCTACATCAGCATAAAGTACATTATTTTTTAATGTTCCTTTGAAATGAAAGCTGAAGTGTAATTTTAATAATGGAGGAGAATAATGGGGTAGGTAAAAATTAGCAATATTGCATATATTAAGTTCTTGATACATATTGGTTGAATGAATTAAACACGAAGTCATTTATATTTATTTGTTGGACTTCGGAATGTATGTAAGAGTTTCTAAATTTCAGTTGTATTTTATGATGATGTTTTCCTACTTTATTATTAATATGAATTTTTCATGTCTCTGAGCTGATATGTTTTGCTTACTCTGGGTTTATTTTGAGTGGTGGGGAGAGTTAACTTAAAATTAAAAATATGTTCCAAGTAATCTACAAATTAGTTGGTCCAAGCAGAGAAAATCAAGTACAGATGCTGTTAATACTGCTTAGGTAGTGATGGGCTACAGGAAAACGTGATGGAGAGGGAAGAACAAGGACAGAGAGCTGTTTAAACTAAACCCGAGTTGTCCCTAGGTTTTCTGTTTGTTTGTTTTAATGTGCTTTCTATGGTGGGAATTTAGAGATAATTCTGTTGTTAATTATGACATATTGTCTATGTGTCTCAGCTCAATCATTAATTGAACTGATTAGCGGAGTGGCTGCTTGATGTGAGTTCTTTTCCTTTCTCATCTTCCCACCTGCTTTCCTCTCGCTTGGCTGAGAGGATGGTTGAGGTCAGTTAGTTCTGAGGGCAAAAGCTGCCCTCCTGTACTAGGACCAGAGCTAATTCGGGGAGCATACTCTCTGAGCAGAATTGTCAACCTGAGGATATGAAACGATGTGTAAAGGGCACAGGGAACTGGAGAAATAACACCAGGTTAGAACTTTAGGAACTATGTACTTTCATGAGTGACTATATACAATTAAATTTTTTCTATGTACCAAGTGTTTCCTGCATCATCTTGGTTAGTCTTACAAGGCATTATAAGGTAGCTCTTACAGTTAATCCCATTTCAAAATGAAAAAGCAAACTCCAGAGATACAGAGAATTTAAATCATATTCCTCAAGCTTATGCAGCTGGTAAAATGAACCTGGAATTTACCCAAAGCTTTTCAACGTAAATATGTTGATTATTTTGCTAGTACTTGTTATAGTAGGTGGTAGAGATTTGAGACATGGTTGCCATTCTTGGGTGACCATTTTACATTGCTTAGCCAATTAATTAAAAAGTGTGTCATTCTCCTTTGTTAGGTTTCTCTCCTCTTTTTTCACCTTTGGTTATTTTCTTCCCACTTGTTATATCACTGTCATATGAGAAGGAAATGCCATGATTCCTGGTCATTCCCTGCTCTCACCAGAAAACCTAGACGTAGGTTATTTAGAACAGAGCAGAGCTAGGAATGGTGGCACACACCTGTAATCCCAGCACTTGGGAGGCTGAGGCAGGAGAATTGCTGTGAGTTTGAGGCTAGCCTGGACTACATAGTGAGTTCAACGTCAGCCTGGAATACATAGTGAGAATATAATATAATGTTATATATATATATATATATATATATATATATATATATATATATCAGCCAGATACATGGTGACTACTCAGTTACACTTTCTGTGCTCTTTAGCCCATGATCAGGATGAATTCAGATTAGACAAACTCTAGGATATCCATGAGTAATAACTATAAGCTTTGTCATAGATAAACGCATTGTGTGCTTAAACGTACAACTCTGTTTTTCTATTATTATGTGATATTTCATGTTGACTTGTCAAACTGAAAAATACCCATAATGATTTTGCAGAAAGCTTCACATGTGAGATAAATGCACTCAAAGATTCCTCACAAGTAGCTCTTTGGATCTTCAGATGTGAAATGGATCATTCCTCAATCTGTAATAGACCCTTCTGTGAAGCTCTTCAATCAAACCTGAGAATTCGAGGTGAAATTGAAGGATGGAAAAACCCCTCTGTGATGTCAGCGAGTTAGTTGAGAAAGGACCTGTGCTTCTTGCCTGTGCTGCCTGCTTTTTCAGCTCTTTAGCATAGGAAGCCTGTCAGTACCCCCCTCACCTAACTATGTGCATAAAACCTGGGTACAATGAGACGACTGTATGGGGAGGGTCAGAAGCACCTTTGATTTCCTTCCATTTGTTATTTTTTTTTTGACAACATTTAGGTTAATTTAAAAGTTGGTCTTTTATAAAGATTCATTATTACATTTTCTCTCTTTACTGAATATACCATCATAACTGATAGACTAATATTTTATATCTTTTGAAAAAGTGTAAATATACTATTAGAAAAGTTAGTATCATGTAACTGCTGTACACTACTTAGAAAGAATTGAGATATTTTGTTTAGTAATGATCTTGGTAGGTATATCTTACTTAGGAATCATATTGGTAGATCATGTAATTACTTTTAATTAGTAATTTGTTTCCAGTAAAGTAATAAGACAAAGTTCTTCTGAGTAAGGGAAAGATCATTCTTTTGAAATTAGTTTTTGGGGTCACATTTTAAATTTATTCAAAACCTCATTTTTGGTGGACACTTCTAGGTTAATTAAAAAAAAAGAACGATTTTAGTTTTCAATGGGTTATGTAGTTTGGAGGAACAGTGACTCTTAGTACCAAACTAAGTAATAAAAAGTATGCATTGGAATTTATGCCTGGACAGGAAGAGTGTCTGATAATTTCTGATGCTCAAACTGCTATGAAATGATTGCTATCCCATGCCCGTGTCATGGTTTTCCTAAGCCATGGAGACAGCCTTGTTTGTAAAGCTCCATTATTAGTATAATCTTAAGAGCATATTAATTGCCCAGGAGGTTTATATATTTGTTCTGTACACGTGATTAAAGATCACAGCAGCTCATACAGCATAATTTTAGAGCTGGAGAAAATGACTATTGTAATACTTGCTACTCTCAGTTTCTCTACAGCTATGCCCTTCCACCTTTCCTTTGCGGGTGTTTTGTAGCATCCTAAACAGAAGGATATTGCAGGGAGACAATTCTGCTTTGATCCTTGTGCTTGTTGTCAAAGCGCTTGGGATTGAAGAGACTGTTGGCTACAATTGACTGTGACAATTAGGAGATGATCAGAGCCCTAGAGTGGAGCACTTAAAGGGTAATTTACATGTCAGTTTGTCGAATAAAAAAAAAAAAAGATATTCAGCTAAGATTTTTTTTCACCCTCAGAGCCTTGTAAACTGCAATTTGTGTGCTGGTAAGAAAAACCTGGCAGAGGAGTTAGGATAGCCATTACCATTTGAAAAGAAGCAATCATGAGGCCGCTGCTGAGCCCTTTGTCCACTAAAAACACTGATTTGCAGGCAGTGAGTGAAAAAGTGGAACTGTCACTAAATAAAACCTTGAGCTAGGTAACTACCCTTCACCCCAACCCTCAGTGGCTTTTTAGTGTTGGTTAAAGGTATTTTTTTAATACATCTTAAATCCTACATTTCCTATCATTACAACATTGTTATTGGTCATGAATGTCCTTTCCCTCCCCAAATAAAGAATCAAAGGATAATTGAGGAAGAGGTAAGTGGAACACAAGAGAACAGTCAATTGAAATCAGGCCAGCACTGACTATCAGTTGTATCAGATTTTTCTTATTTTTTTCCTTTTCCACACCATCACAATTTTCCTGTTTTCATTCTTTGCATTATGCTATTTTTCCCTCAGCCATATCAATGTACTTCTAGGTGTTTCCAGTTTTTATTTATACTCCAATTTAAAAAATGGGAACTGCATTTTAAACCTCCACATATTTAGCCTATATGTGTGCACATGGCTCTAAAAGTAACTTTGCCTCTGTCCACGATGTAATATTCACGTGTGATCATCTCTGTACTCTTTCTTCTACTAGGTATAAAAATAAATAACAAGAATGCTAAAAGAAGATAATTGCTGGCAAATACATGGTAGTAGTAGTTACATCATTCATTTAATTATCTAATAAGGAAAATTAGAGTTATTTCAAATATTTTATCTTTTTTCTGTTAATCATTACTACAATTACTACTATTAAGATAGAATTGTGAGATTTTCACTTGTATGAAGCTGCCTGTAATCCCAGCACTAGGGAACCAGAGGCAGGAGGATCACCGACAGTTCAAGGTGCACCTGAGCTACATAGTAAGTTCAAGTTCAGCCTGAACTACATAATGAGACTATCTCGAAAACAAAACAAAACAAACACCCAAACAACAACAAAAAAGATTTTCAGTTGTATAATTGTCTGAAAAAATAATATACCAACAGTCACCCTATACAGAAATATGTAAGGGGCATGTATTTAATTCAGGGGTATATATTAACTCTCAATTAAGATACATTTTATATTCCAAATTTTGGATACTGGGCTCTGGTGAAAGGCATTTTCAGAAATGTGGCACAAGGTTAGAGATGAGTTTGTCTTTATCGATGAGAGCCGAGCATCAAGGGTCTTTGAAAGCCAGAGGCTCCAATCCGAGGAGGTGTCTGCATTTCTGCCCCTGCAGGTCCTTCATCTCCACACGTGTGCTTGTGTGTCTGGGTTTTAAGGCATCCCTTTTATTAAAGAATTTTCCACCTTATTCTTTGAAATAAGAGAGTTCTTATTTCTTTTTGCTTCCAATATCTTAACCAAAATATCTTAACAATTTTCTCAAGAAGTGCTTTGTGAAAGGAGCTGCATTTTCTTTGGGGTAGGGGTTTTCTGAAAATTACAAGAATCAATGTGGAGATTAGTTGAGGGAAGACAGCAGTTCATGGGCAGATATTGGTGCCTGTGCTTGGCAGACCCTTTGCTTATAAAGTTTTTAAACTGTCTAGTTTTCCTTGTGCACATGCACACTTTGTGAAGAAGAGAAAATAAGCAAGAATACAAAAAGAATGAATAAAGGAATTGGTTATGAGGTGCAAAGAGGATAATGAGAGAGGGAGGCAAAGGAGATCTGGGGTTTCCTTAGCATGTGCTGTAGGATGCTGGCCATGACAAATCTGTATCAAAGGTCCTGCACAGCAGGAGGTGTTCCTCTCCCAGGTAACGGCAAATGATGAGCAGATGAGCCATCCTCACATTGATTTAAGCATTTCTTTCCAGCCAGTCACAATTAACTTTGATTTGTTTTTACTTTCCTCTTATGGTTTTGCATTTAAAACACTCTTGGAGGGCCGGTGAGATGGCTCAGCGGCATAAGCGCCTGCCTGGCGAGTGCAAGGGCCCAAGAACCCACATATGAAAAGGGCGGGTGATATCGCTCAGCGGCATGGGCCCCTGCTGGCACGCGAGGTCCTGAGGTCGACCCCCGGTACCCACAAAACAAAAACAAAACAAAAACAAACAAACACTCTTGGAGCACTAACTATATAAAATTCTAGTATATGCACATTCTCTTTTTAGAGAGGTAATGAGTGAATAAATGAAAAGGCAGGGATTATTCACCATTTTAGGGGGAGATTGTCAGAACATTTCTACTTGACTGAAATTGTTTTGGAAGGTGAGCTGGAACAAGAATCTTGCCACTAACATGAGATGACCCTGCATGTGGTTTTTGGATGTTTCTTTTCATCAAAGAATTCTGCAGAGCTATTCTGGAATTTACAGATTGATTTAGATTTTATTTATAAGACAATATTTAGGTAAATAATATAAAAGCATTTTAAAGTATGCTTATTTGACTCTTAGGTAAATGGGGGTATTTTGAAAGCTCACTTGGAAGTATTTGAAATGAGTTTTTCTTCATACTACTGTAGTGTTTTTCAGTATACAAATTGCCATGTTGTGACAAAATAAATTATTGAAATGCTTTTGAAAAGTTTGTAGAAACATGCCTAAGGAAACAATATGTACATTTGTATAGTTAATTTACATGTCAATTTATTGAAATATTGCTGCTACTGAAAAGTCCTAGAACTTTTAGCACAACATTTCAGAATGCTTGCTGTCTTGCTTTAATGAACAGGTTTCTCTGAACTTGTTTGGAGGTGGTACTTGGGTTACCAGATTTGATAAATAAAAACAAATAATGCACCACGACGCTTGCATTTCCTATATCTAACCAATAATTTTTTAGTATTGGCATTACCCATGCAATGTTTGCATTTTAGCTGTCAACCTTAGGTGGCGCTCTGATTGGATAGAACTTACAATTGTGGGTTGAATGTATAATTTAATTATTTATAAACTGTCATTTTGAAATGCTTTTATGTTTTATGGTCAGATAAGATAGACTAACCAGCTTGCTCCCTGCAAATAGAAACCAAAAGTCTTTTTAACTCTTTGATGTTGAGTTTAATTTCTCCCATGATGTTCCCGGGGCAAATTAAGATCTACCATTTCCCATGTACAACAATGTCTGCCAAATTAATAGCATAGAAACTTGTAAGAAGATGGTTAAGGAGTGTGCCTTTCCCACACTGATCAGGCTTCGGCTGGAGTCAGTTGTTATAGGTACAGAGAACTGATGAGGCAACGAGGATGTCCTATATTTGTGAACCACATCTTTACTTTTGTGGCAGTACTGTGACTACGTAAGTTTAAAACTCTTTGATTCTGATCCTGATAAAGATCTCTTGGGAAAGGAAAGATTCTATTTCCTTGCACTTTTATGTTGTTTCATTGAACTTTGTTTATGACAGTCCAATGGCTATGACAGACAATAAGCTAAATTTAGGGAAAACCAAATTTATCTCTGTGGTCAACATTCATTTTTGCTAGTATTGTTTCTCCTTGTCTTGATGTTTTCCATGGAAAAGCAAAAGGACTAATTTATCAGGTAAGTTTAGAGCCCATGTCCATCCTTTAAGCCCCTTCTTATTCAGTCCTAGCTCCAGTGGACAGTTCGTAGGAAGCCCAGGGTGGTGTTGGGCTGTCTCACTGGCAGAACTTTGTGTGAGTCTTCCCAGATTCAGTCCCAGAGCTTTCTCCGGAGCTGCAGAAGCCTACTCAGTCCTTCCTTGGCAGGGACAAATGCCCCCAAGAACAACCCTCAACCAGTGGGAGACAAGAGTTTATGGATAAATATTCCATTAAATTATCCCTTCAACAGGCAGGTCTGAGAGGAATTTGGGATGCTTCTCAGAGGTCCTAATTTGAACAGCAGAGATCTTAGGTTACCTTTTATAATGTTTTTAGATTTTTCCTTACTCCAAATTTTAGGGGTAATCAACATGCACCCAATTCCTAGGCTCAACCTCTGCTTTGGGGATACCCCAGCTGAAACACTTGTAATATTCCTTAATCTCCAGAGCCACAGTTCTTGCATCACTATAAGTCTAGACGTTTTGCTTCCTTTGGTTCCATCAAGGTTTACTTTTCTTATCAGAGGAAGGGCTCTCTGCCACTGTATCTCCTACTAACCTTGAATCAACTCCCCCTAAACTCTTTGTTTTCATATAGAAACATTCACTCAATTTTCACTACATGTGAGGGGATATTCTAAGGGATAGATGCAGAGTTTTTCAATTAGTACTGAAGATGCTATCCAAAAAGGTAGAATTTCTATTTTACAGATGAAAAAACTGAGGTTTATGGAGATTAAATGATATTTTTTCAAGACCACAAAGTTAGTAAGTAGCAGATAGGGATTGACTTCTCATCTGTCTGATTCCAAATGCTCATTCTTTTAACCATCATATCATAATGTTCACTCTGTAAAACTTTCAGAATTTAAAGTTTCTTTATCAAATACTGATAAGAATGGCTAAAGAGATATTTGTGTAGAAAGTAGGACAAAATAGTTTATATTATATAAAATAAGGCAAATTTTTTTTTCTTTTTTTTTTTTTGGTGGGTACCGGGGGTCGACCTCAGGACCTTGCGCGCCAGCAGGCGCCTGTGTCGCTGAGTGATATCACCGGCCCTTTTTTGTATGTGGGATCCGGGAGTCGAACTCGGGCCCTTGCGCTTGCCAGGCAGGCGCTTATGCTGCTGAGCCATCTCACTGGCCCAAAATAAGGCAAATATTTTTTTAAAAAGATCTTCCTATCAATTTATAATTGAAATGATTCTAAGGTATTTGTTCTCATCATGAGAATTAGAGCTCCATAAATCTATTTTTGTTTGATTCAAGTACTTTATACATATAAAATGATAAATATGCACTCCATGTATTAAAGTATTATGAAATATAGTTTATATTGACCTCAGTTCACATTTTTTGGTTATTTACTTGTTAAACAGTTGATTACAGCATATTTCAAGATAATTTGTTCCTTGAAAAAATTAAAATCTTAATAGTATCTTTTATAATTTAAAACAAAGTGTTTAGAATAATGTTCTTATATGGTTCCCAGTTAAATATGGTGATGTCAGGTAATATGAAACTACAAAGGGCAAAGGGAGCTAGAAAGATTCTACCTGCCTAACAATAGGCACCTAGTTAGAGAGGTGTGGCAGTGCCAAGTACAGAAGTCAAATCTAATAAACATGAACTTCTACGGAGACGGAGAGAGGCTGCCCAAAAGCCACAAAATCTGGTTTCCATTTGGAAAGGGTAAAAGAGTTAGTAACATTTCTTCATGACTTAGCTGAGGGAAATGAGGACTCCTAGCAGTTATTTTCTGTCTGACTCTCCTTATCTTGGCAAAATTAATGTATTTAAGATGTATTAGAATTCCAAACTCCTTAGGAACTGACTACAGCGATATTTTGGGGTCAATTTTATAAACGTAGCATCTTTATCCTATTGTCTTTCTGAAACAGAGTTAGGGGTTTACCCATGCAAATCTTCTCTGACTTTTTATTGATACATCTATTTTATTCAAATTGCCATTGCTGTTAGGGATCCAACTGTATGACATTTTGTAAAAGATTCATGCAAGTGTTGGTTTTGAACAATAAATAAAGAGGAGCACATGCAGTTCTATTTTCTGGTTACTCTTGGGCTTCTTACGGCAACTGTAGTCACTGAAAGCCCTTCCAGAGTGACAGCAGAGACTGTAGCAGTCCTTTGCCATCATCACTGACAACACGGTAAAAAATCACAAAATCAGAGGTAACTTGCCTTTGCTTGATTACCAAAAGGAATTGCGTAATAATCAAAAGAAGATTTTTGTCCATTGGATTATCAGCCTGCTAGTTTTGTTGGGTGGGAATATTTTGGGGCAGATACAGGAATTTCAATACGTGTATCAATGCCTAAAATTCTTCTTACAGGATTTTTTTGCATTCTTTGTATATGAGAACCAAACCTGTCCTTGCTTATAGATTAAGTTATTTTAACTGGTTGAATTCTAATGCATAATTTAAAATGTAAACAATAGAAAATAATTTGATCATTGCATGTTTAGTTGTGTACCAATTATGTATAGCTCCTAATTAGGATTAAGGTTTATAAGTCACTGCAGCTACTATGGGAATAAATATGAACTACACAACTGATCCAGTTAGGAAAATTAAACATACATGTATCTTTACATAACTAATGTTGGAGTGGGAACAGATGCTGTGCAGAGTATTTCTGGGATGAAAGATGATTCTGGGTCGGCCACTTATTCAACAGGTATTTATCAATTGTCTACCACACACCAGCCACTGTGGCAGGTGATAAGAACACTGAGGTGTCCACCCTGTTCACAGATCTTCCAGTAAAGAGAAGGAGATAGATAATAAGCAATCACATTAATGAATTTTCACTAAAAAATAGAGATGATAAGTCTGAAAGAAAGGCCTATTGTTCCGTAAAAGCACACATGCATATCCATGTTTATAGTGGCACAATTAATTCATAATAGGTAAAGCTTGCAAGTGACATATATATTTATCAGCAGATCAATGGATAAGAAAATGTGGTATTTACACCCAGTGGAGTATTACTGTGCCATAAAGAAAGATAGATTTGAGTTATTTGTAGGAAAACAGATACACCTTGAGACCATAATTTTAAGTGAAATAAATCTGATATACAAGCTTAAATATCATATAACTTCTCTTATGTGAGAAAATCAAAGTATAAATAATTTTTAAAAAGATAAATAATAGGAAACAGGGAGATTGATCTTTTGCAAATGAGAAGGGGACCCAGAGACAGAGGGAGAGATAGAAGGAGGGAAGGGGCAGGTAATAAAAAGAATAAGATATGTTAAGGGCATGTACCTACCCCCTAAAATGTGTGTAAACATTATGTACTGAAAAATGTACTCATACAAAAAAATTTGAAACACATTAATAAAATGCACAGCTAAGGATTCAGACTTGGTAAGGGGTCAAGAAACATTCTCTGAGGTGTGTGTTCACATGAAGTCTGCAGGGTGAGTTGCAGCTACTGAGGCAAAATGTAGGGAGAAAGGTAGATGAAGAATTTGTCAAACAGACAGAATACTATGTGGAAAAACCTTAGGCAGGATGGATTAGATACATTCAAGGCACTTTTAAAAGACCTGTGTGGTTGAAGAAGAGAAAGAATAAGAAGAATATTATAGATAGATGATCCCAGATAGCAAGTCAGGGGCCAGATCAGCATATGGCTATGGATTTGGTTGTTGATACAGACCAACAGTTTTCAACTGGGAGCAATTTATCTCCCCGCAAATCAGGGAACATTTGGCAATGTCTGGAGACGCTTTTGATTGTCACAACAGGGTGTGGGGGCTATTGCATTTAGTAGGTAGAGGCTAGCAATACTGCTAAACATCCTACATTGTATAGGACAGCCCTGTACAACAAAGAATTATCTGGTTCAAAAATGTTACCAGTGCTGATGTCGGGAAATCCTGATACAGACAATGAAATTCCTTTAAACAGTTTTAAAAAGGTGAGCAGGGATTTCAGAACCAGACTTGCATGTGAGTAGCTCATTCTGGTTGTGATTTAAAGTGTGATTTGAATAGGTGGTCAGAAGTCAGTTTGGATGGTTTCTGAGCCAAGTAGTTGAGAGATGATGGCAGCTTGGAGTACTGTGATGGCAAAGATCCATCTTTATTGTCAGGGAAGGTTGTAGGGATAAAAGTCAGATAAAAAGATGCTCTGCATAGCTCGACCTTGTGTGTGGAAAAATGTTTGTGTGTGCACGTTTGTGCAGGTACAATTCTGAAAAGCTAGAAATCAGTGAAAGACTTGAAGGGGGAAATCAGTTTTCTAAAGGGTGATAAGCTGTTAGGAGTATTAACTAGTATTTGCCCCTTTACTTTGGTGGGGGCATGTGATTTCTGGGTCTTTTGTACACTTGTTCAAACAAAATTCTCATTTCCCTGAGTGGCAATTCATATTCTTTACAGTGGTATGCCTTTGAATTCTCAAAGTTAAGGGTATCATTTTTTTTACATAGGCTGAATTGGTATTAGTTCTTATAGTAGTTGTAATAGACTTGAGAAAAAATAATCTGCTTGTTAAAGAAAATGCTGTGGGCTGGGGCTATAGCTCAGTGGTTAAACACTTGCCTATCCTGTGTGAGGCCCTGGGTTCAATCCTCAGCTTGTTTATAGCTATAGTTAACTACTTGCTTGATGTTGAAAAATCACTTAATTTCTTTATCTGTTTTGGTTCTGAAAGCATAGTGTATGTTTCTGTGATTCTAATTCTTAGATATGTTTAGATGATAAACAATGGCACCGTCATGATGTAATGGCATAGCCAGTATGTTAATACTGCACTGTAGAATAATATAATGGAGTAGAAACTCCCTATACTTTGGTTAACAGCACCTTTCCAAGTTATATAGCTTCTTCTTGTCACCAAGGACTAGGTCATATTATCACATAATTAACTTATTGATTAGTAGTCTAAGGACCTCAGAGAGGTGCTGACCTTCCAGCTAGGCAACAATTTAGGTGCTGGTAGAAACTAGCTCATTAATTTTTATTTTATTCACTTATTCTCTTAAGTGTGATGTTGTCTAAGCACTGCATTACAGAAAAAATATACTTGATGCAGTGCTTAGAGAGTGACTGGTAGCATAAAATTGGTTCACTATAAATAATCATTTTAAAATGTGCAAACTGAATGTTCTGGTGAAATAAGTGAGTCTCAGAAAACATGATTTCCAGGAGCAGACTGCTTACAGGAACTTCAATAGTCATAATACCTCTCAGACTTTCTTTCCCTAATATTTTAAAGAAAGTAAAACAAAAAATCTCCAATATTTTATAGCTCTATGTTTTATGCATTTGTTGAATGATGATTGATAACATAGCTATATAAGAAAAATTATAATTAGAAGGATATATTTTCACTTTTCTTGACTATTTCAAAATTTAATAAATTTAATTTTGAGTCCTAACATTTTCTGTGGTGCTTCAATTTTTATTTTTTGATATAAAAGCAAAAATAATTAAGGATTTACACAATGTTTGGACCAAATATATGTCAAAAACTCAGAAATAAAAATGAAGACTTTATTTAGACAAGTGTATGCAGGCTTTTGTTAGTTGCAAGAGGATAACAAAGTGCTG